>JAEQBH010006985.1:0-118134 GCA_016808115.1 Tetrastigma voinierianum
TTTAAATATTGAAATTTCACTTTGTTATTTCTATTATATCCCATCTCTACTCATTTTATGATTTTCTTATCCCTTATGTAAATTACAATTTTATCCTTGCTCTAGTACCACAATCCGGTTCACTAAACACATCCATATTTTCATCCCTAATAATAACTCCCAAAAGTATTTCAATTTCACTTCGTGCTCTGATACGCTACGCTTCATGTGTACTGTAACCCTCGACTCGGCGTTACAATCTTGCCCAACGTAAGTGTTTATAATGGAAACAAGGATATTGTTGCAATAAATAAACCTACTTTTTTTTTTTTCAGAAAATTACATCATGTAATCCTCTAGCTACAATTTTGAGTCAAAAGTCATTGGTTAGAAATAATTACATTAGTACTGATGGAAAGATAGGTAATCTAAATGTTCTTCAAGCTTGTTTAGTGAAGAATTACAATGATAAATTGATCATTGATTCAAGAGCTACCAACCATGTTTGCTACTCTTTGGAGTGGTTCAAACAAAGTATTCCACTCAATAAAGGACAAAGGAGCTTGAAATTGGGAAACGGGCAATATGTCTTCATAGTGGCAGTAGGACTTATGGAGTTATGTTTTGATAATAAAACTTTACGTTTATCAAACTGTTTGCTTGTTCTAGATTTTAAGAGGAATTTGGTTTATGTTAGCTGTTTAGTTGAATGGGGTTTAACAGAAAATTTAATTCCTCAATTTTAATTAAGAGTAATAATACTTTTATTTGCTCTGAAATATTGATGAATGGTCTGTATTTCTTAACTCGTCTATAGTATTAATGCCATTAAAACATATTGGATGATGAAACTTCCCTTATCTAAGAAAATATTTAAAATGAAACTCATTTATATAATTCTGCAATTAGTCATATTAATCCCAACAAAATTCACGCTTGTTAAAAGTGGAATTTTAAATTCCTTGGATCTTTAAACCTATCGCATGCGAATCATGTCTGAAGGTAAATGACAAAGAGGCCTTCACAATAAAGGAAATCGTTACTAAGCAGTTTGAATTGATACACTAATGTGTGGACCAATGAGCACACCAAGCCAGAGGCGGGTATGAGCATTTCATCACCTTTACCTGTGACTACTCAAGATATGTGATATGTTTACTCCATCGCGCCACAAGTCTAAAGTTTTTTGAAAAAGTTTCAGAATATAAGACTAAGGTGCTAATTAGGTGACCATATCAAGTAGTTACGTTTCGATCGAGGCTGGGTGGAATACCTATCTGGGCGAGTCTGCTGCTTACTTTGGCTAAAGAGGGATACTCAATTATCATCTCCGAATGCCCTAGCAAAATGTAGTCTTTGAGAGCGGAGAAATAGAACCCTTTTAGATATGGTAAGGTCGATGCTCAATTACTTATCATTCCCTGAAACTTTTAGGGATATGCCTTAGAAACAGCTATTTACATATTAAACTTGGTTCCATCTAAATTTGTTTCAAAGACACCCATAGAGCTATGGAAAGGGCAAACCCGCCTTTAACCATGAGTTCGACCTCGGGTGCCTCGACACATGTTACAGCACAAATCAATAAAATTTGAATCTCAGACAAAAAATGTGTATGTTTATTGGCTATCCTAAGGGAACGAGAGGTGGAATATTTTATAATCCAAAGGAAAATAAGGTAATAGTGATCACTCACGCCACTTTCTTAGAAGAGGATTATATGAACAATTTTAAACCTAGGAGCAAAGTGGCTCGACTAGCTTAACTCAGTTCCAGATCCACAAGAAACTCCTAATTTTCCATCTATGTTTCCTGTTAATGTTCAAAGAGGGGAACATATTCAACATGTACCTAAGGTGAACAAACGACAGAAATGGCATAGGACCAAATTCTAGAAACTTAAGAACAAGAACCTGAAGAAGAGATTGAAAATTCACCTGAACCACCAAACTTGGATCCTCTTGTTCATGTACAACAACAAATTAATGAAAAAACTCAGAATGGAGGACAACACGTAAAACCGAAGAAGGTACGCCTTTGTTAGGATAAACTTATCAAGTCATTTTGGATAATCTTGATGATGACCCTACCACATACGAAGAAGCATTGAAGGATGTCGATGTGCAAGAGTAGAAAAAGGCGATGGATCATGAGATAGAATCTATGTGGGTTCAACTAGTATGGTCTCTCAGAGAGCTCCCAGGTAAACCCATCAAGTAGCCGACCCACAAGCAGAAAGAGGACAATATCGGAAGATTGAAACCTTCAAGTTGATTGGTGGCAAAAGGTTATACCCAAAAGAGGGATATATTATGATGAAACTCTTTCACAATAGCCATGCTTAATTTTATCCGTATTTCTTAGTTTCCAGTTTAAAGCTCTAATGAGATTTGGCAAATGGATGTCAAAACAAATTTTTCTTAAATAGAGAGTTGGAAGAGGAGCCATCTACATGCAACAAACTCGAAGTGATCATAGCAAAGGTCAAGAACACATAGTTTGTAAAAGTTTCATAGGTCTATTTTATGGACTTAAGCAAGCATCCAAGTCATGGAAAATCAAGTTTGATCAAGTCTTCAACCATACGACCAGAAAAGTTCGATGTACCTTGTGTGTACAAACGGATTCAAGGTACAGCTGGTAGTTCTCTCCTTGTTCTTACGTAGATGAAATCCTACTAATTGGAAACAAAGGTGAAGGTGTTGTTAGGCTTAGCTGCCACCTAAAAGCAATTTGATATGAAGGATCAGTGAAGCTAACTATATTCTGAGAACGAACTTTACAAGCACTAAAAGAATAGGTGTTAGCTTTATCCCAAGTGTCCTACATTAACAAAATAGTGGCCAGATTTGGCATGGAGAATTCAAGAAAGGACTTATTCTCTTCAAACATGGAATCTGCCTTTCTAAGGACAATCACCAAAACCAAGAGAAAGAACTCATGAGTAAGAAACCTTATGCTTCTATCGTAGTAGTCTCATGTGTATGCCATGCTATGCACTGTGTCGGATATCTCGATATGCAAGAGGAATCGTAAGTCGATACCAAACATATCCTAGAGTGGAACACTGACTACAAAGGAAAAACATATACTTAAGTATTTGAAAGACCCAGGCATTATATGTTGCGGTACGAAGGGAAATGAAACATCAGTTATACTGTATTCCCGATTTCCAAGGGAACATTGACTCTAGTAAATCAACATCGGGATATGTGTTTACATTAAATGGAGGAGCCATTTGTTGGAGGAGTTTCAAATAGACTTGTGTTGCGGATTCCATAACTTGCCGATTACGTCGCATCCGGTCGCAAAAGAAGTCATGGTGGCTTAAAAATTCGATTTACGTGACGCCAAGTGAAAATTGGCATATTACCCTTTACTGTGATAATAGTGGGGCCGTAGTACAGTCCAAAGAACCCAGGTCTCACAAAAGGCAGAAACACATATTGAGAAAGTACCACTTGATCAATGACTTCATTGATAGAGGAGACACAGTGGTTACTAAGATAGCATCCGAGGAGAACCTTGCAAACCTTTTTACTAAGTCCCTTCCTAAATGTGTGTTTGAGAAGCATGTAAATTGTATGGGTCTTGTGAGGACTTGTAATACGCAAGTGGAGCTCATTTATGCTCTAAAAGCAAGACTATTTGTAATTTCATTTTCTGATTTTAATAGTATGAATTTCTTAAATTCTTATACACAGACATTGTTTCACGTATAAGGTCCAGATTAATTATGCAGTATATGATCATATGGATACATTCATAGAAGACATGGTCATAGGTTCTCATAATTATTAATGAATTGTCTCATTGCACCGATAAATAAAGTCAAGTAATTTTATTTAGATTGTAATATCTCTATTAAATAACTGCTTTGGTTATTATAGAATCTCAAAGCGAAGTTATGTCAGACTATGTCGAGAGGGTCAAGAGATTTAATTAGTTGTAATATTTTGTAAAAAGGAATTAAATTCATGCAACAGTTATGCTATTTTTCTTAATCCCGAGTATATTATAAATAGGTAATTAAGTAATTATCATTCTTCGAGTTATTAATAAGTGAGGTCTCCCTTAAAGACTAATACCTTGATGATTTTGGAATAATGATCATTTGACCACCAGAGTTTATGAGATATACAAAAATGGAATTTGAATTAAATATCCTCTTAATATGTTTTGGTGCTCGAATGCAAAAAGACATTGGCCAGTGCATTGGATCCATTAGAGAAATTGATAAGTTAAGAGAATAAATAATTAATCAATTGACAAACCCTTACTTTATATTTTATAAAGGAAAAATACATTTAATGTGTACATTATTAATCTTGGAGTTCCCATATGGGCTTTTAGTGGAATAGCACCGGATAAGATAACGGTCCTATACTTGCTTCTAAGCAAGTGAGAGATTGTTGGATTTATGCTCTAGAAACAATCCAGCCTGCTGATTAAGAGCCAAATTAATAATGGGCCTTGATCCCCCAAACTACCTATTAGTGAGACAAGAGCTTCCATTAATAATTGCTGTGAGGCAAGAAACCTAATAAGACGGGAGTATGGTTACTTGATATGCAAGAAACCCTATAAGGCGTGTAGATTACAGGTTGTCAAACAAGTGACTTGATAAGGCTAGAATTGGAGTCTATAATAAAACCCTCTCCCTGTAGACCTTCTACACATTCTCCTAGGGCCATTACACGCATATGCAGGTGTTCTCTTCTCTAGTCTCTGGCAATTAGGCGTGCCCACACGTAGATTTGTTGCGACTAGAATAACTTGGAAGGTCGATGATGATGTTAGTTTATCACACATCTTATTCAATCATGATCCAAGCTTTCATTGTACATTGATCCCAACAAATGGTACCTCCCCGCAAAACCATACGAGATCCAGCCATTTAACACTGTCCGCTTTAAGAAGTTCACTGTGCCTCTGCTCGTAGGAGCAAGCCATCCAATCCAAGTTTAATAACAACAAACAAGTTTACAAGAAAGAAAAAGATACAAACACAAGCACTTAAATATTTAGATATTCACAATGGTATCCTCTAAAGAGAGTCTAAAGGAGTCCAAAGCCAGCGAAAACTTATTTGAATCTATCAACAATATTGATGGGGTGTTTAGAATGAGCCAATGGTGATCTCATAGCATTTAAATTCATCTCATAATTGAATCTCATTAAAATTACAAAACTTAAGTATTTCATGAACTAATCCAACTTCAAATTACTTAAAAATGCATTTAATAGATAGTGATATACCCAAAAATACCTCATAATTACTGATATGTTATGTTCCTAGCATTCAAATGACAACATTGTGATTTTTTGCTACCTTTTTTTTATGTTTTTTTTCCTTTGTTTTATTTCTTTGATATTTGAACCTGTAACTACATGAGCCAGTTCAATCACCAGCCCTTTACCACTTTGGGGCCTTGATCAACGTTTAAGAGTAGGCATTTAGTTTTCATGAAAAAATAACTCCTTCAAATCTTGTTTCTATAAAAAAATCCAATTAGAATTTAATAAAGTTCCCTAATCTTGTGGGACCATTAGTTGTCATATGGTCTATCCCGAGGTCTATTGCACTTTCAAATGTCAGGAAAACAAAAGAGTTGTAATCGCTATTTTCAACTGGTGCAAACATACTATCAAGTATATTAAGAAATACACTATCCAGCTGAAAGCTCATTTGTCATTATCAGACGACAGTGCAATAGTGTCGGAATTAATGGCAAGACCGAATATGTTAAATCAAGTGCAAAAGGCACAAAAGAGTGATGAGAAAATTTATGCCATTGTAAGTCAAAATAGAATGGAGAAAGAAACTGAGTTTTCAGTGAATGAGGATGGATTCTTGTATTATAGAGATCGGGTTTGTGTACCCAATGATAATGAGTTGAAGAAATCCATTCGAAGAAGCACACTGCGGGATCCTATGCTATACATCCCGTAAAGACAAAATGTATCAGATTTGAAGACTTCATACTAGCTGTCCGTAACGGCGAAAAGATGTTTGATTTTAGACCAAATGTATGGAGTGCTAGAAGGTGAAGACGGAACATCAAATTCCTTCGGGTTTGTTGTAGCCTATTAGAATACCCAAGTGGAAATGGGACCAATCTGATTTTGTGGATCTGTTACCATCGACGTGAGGAAGCATGATTCATTTTGGTCGAAATCGATTGACAAAGTCGCCACTTCCTACTTCGCAGAAGAACCGACTATTCACTTGATAAGCTGGCGAGCTTTCCCACATAGAGTGAAATAGTTCGGTTGCTGGATTCCAAAGGTCTATCATTTCAGATGGGATTCTATAGTTCACTTTGATATTTTAGTGTGAAAATTGCAAGAGGCTTTAGGCACTCGACTAAATTTCAACACGACTTTCCACCCTGCAGACGGATGGACAATCTGAGAGAGTTATTCAAGTTTTAGAGGATATGCTAAGAAGTTGTGTGATCGACTATGAGAGTAGTTGGGATAGACACATCTTCAGTTGATTTCAGGTATAAAAATAGCTTCCATTTAGTATCTAATGGTGCTCACGAGGCTCTTTATGAAGGAAACAAGACCCCACCGTGTTGGACAAAGCTAAGTGAGAAGAAAGTAACCGACCCCGATTTGATCCAAGAGACCGAGGAGAAGGTGAAAATGATCAAAGAAATATTAAAGGTAGCCGCGGCTAGACAATAGTCTTACGCAGACTTGAAAATAAAGGACATTCAACATGAGATCGGCGAGAAAGTGTTCTTGAAAGTTTCTCCTTGGAAGAAAATCATAAGATTTGGGTGAAAGGGCAAGTTGAGCCCTAGGTTCATTGGTCGTATGAAGATCATCACAAAGGGCCCAGTGGCATATAGGTTAGCCACGTGGGAAAGTGAAGAAAATATGCGTCAACAATATCCGAAACTATACACTAAAGGTAATTTCGAGGACGAAATCTCCTAAATGGGTAGGAGTTGTAAAGTCCCAAAAATAGCCTTCTTGTTTTATTATTTTACTTTATAGTATTTTATGCCATTATTATTATTATTATTTTTCTTTTTTTATTATTCTATTTGTTATGTTATTGGTTTTAGGTGATAGAAATGTTGATAAGTGAAATGTAATTAGAATAAGTAGAAGGACTAAAATGCAAAAATGTATTAAAAAAAAGCCAAAATGAGATAACCAAACAAGGCCTTGTAATGGATTAGAGGATAAGACCCAGTGGTCTTAGGTGGGTATTTTCATGTTTTGGAAAGGGAGAGAAATTTGAGGTTATGGGTTCTTGAGAAAGGCCATTGTTGGTGATTGTTCTCCATTTGTTCAAAGTTTTGCAAAAAAAAAGAGAGAAGAAAAAGGAAGTGATTGGAAGGTTTAAAGAGAGAAAGAAAGCAAGGTATGGATTCTCCTTTTGATTGTGCAGGAGTCTTAACTGTTTCATTTTATTAGCAAGGAGACACAACTCTTCCTTTTGGGTAATTTGTTCAGCAGGTGGAGTTTATTGCTTTGGATTGTTTTTGTTTGACATGGGGTCTTAAAGACCAACAAGTGTAAAAAAAGATGTATAGGTTTTTAAAGGGATTTGTTGTCAAAGTTACACTTTTCTAAAACCCATGTTTTTGTTTTGGACATAACTTGGCCTCTTGAACCAAATTTGATGATTCCCAATTTGAGATGGTGCATAATAATCCCTTGGCTGAGAAAATTTCTAAAAAGAAATAGAGACCTAAGCGATCGAAGGCGGCTATGTTGGTGTTTCCTAGATGGACTAAAACAAAGTCTAGAAACAGGAAAATTTGTAGGTTGTGTCATGTTTTTTTTTTTTTTGGCCATAACTTCGCCATTAGTCATCCAAATTGAGTGATTCTAGTTGTTAAAGAACCCTAAGAGGTAAACCTACAAAATTATAGAAGGTACCAAGAAGCAAAAGTTACCCTAAGTCCCTTGTTTTTGACACTGCGGTGAAAATACAAGCTGCTAGGTTATCCTCTGTTTTGGTACAGTTTTGGTGTTTGGCCATAAGTTAAGTTTTAATGATCCAAATGATATGATTCCAATTTGTAATGAAAATAAACTCGCCAGATCTGTTCATTTTCAGCGAGGAAGGAGTTTTGGTGAAGCCATGGCTCATTTGTTCCTTGGCAATTTTACCAGTGAAGTGTATTGGGTAGAAATCAACCTAACACCCGGAAACCACCTAGCATGACGATGGTATACTGTTTTCTCGTTGACATGTTTGTGATGGATTAGGGGCTGGTGATGATAAAGTACAGGCAAAATCGGAGTTGAAAATGAGACAAGAATTAGTAACTCTGTTGGTTTGTTCTTCACATTTCTCTTCTTGAACTTTAGTGTTGTGTTTATTTTGTCATCAAACCTAAAGTTTGATATAAAATACACATGTGATATACGGTTTGGACATAAATAAAGTTCAGGGTTTGGGTGTTGGTTAATTTATCTCAAGTGGATTAACATGAAAAAGGGAAGGTAATGTAAGTTAATGCATGAATCATGCGTAGTGAATGTGTATTGAGGTATTAGTATAGTTCGGTTTAGGAATTTAAAAATTATTATTATGTGTATAGTATTTAAGAATTATGTTTCAATCCTGTTAAAGGTTTGGTGTAATTAAAAAAGTGCGTAAAACTCATGTGTTAAGTGAGTTAAAATGAAGAAAAAGTGAGTGGATTATGACCAAATGCGAGATAGTGTCTCTATGAGATTATGTGTAACTTCTATGTGCAGAATTATTGACTTGGAATAAATTGGTTTTTAAAATGGGTTAATCGGATAGTTAACTTAGTGGTAAAGTAAGCATATTAGTTGTAAACTTGCGTTATTGTGGAATTCTTGTGAATATAATCTAGTAAATTTTACTATGACTAATTATTAATGCCCTTAAGAGAATGTTATCCTTCATATTCGAGTTAAGGATAGATTTGTATATCAATAAGAATAAATGTAGTAGTACTATGAATGATATGTTTATAATGACATACCGATCCATAGCCCAACGGGACAATATCGATAGTGCGCACAAAAATGTAATGTAAACATAACCGGTCAAGTAGCCCACGGGACGATGCGGGATTATTAAAGGAGTCATTCAGGCGGTAGCGGAGTAAGGAGCGTATCGATGATTCTGTTATCCTCTGCACCAAAAATTTCAGTTAGATTCGTTCTAAGGGCAAATTATTAATAACTGTGTGAATTGTGTTGTGATGAAAATACTAGTGTATGAGAGCATGAAAGATGTGAATTATCGTGTTTTTATATGAAAGATAAAATGAATGAATGTTAAACTAGTATAAAATGTTATATATATAAATATTTTTTCAGTCACATGACGATATCTTTGAAATGTTGTTGGAAGAAACTCTGTGTTGAATGTAGTTATGACGAGTAATGTATGCACATGGCGATTTTATTTATATGTACATACGCCTATGTTACATTATTGAATTGTTTGACATGAGAATAGAAGCGTGAGAACCACTAAGCATGAAAATTCTTAGCGCGTTGATTTCTCACTTGTGCTTGATCTGGGTAGATAGCGGCAAGAGTGAAGGCGAGTCGAGCATGGGGTGCGGGTCTCTGGGTTTGAATTATCTGAAAATGCTCAGTTTCATGCATACCACTTCATTTCATGATGTCAAATGCAGGTCATTTTTGTGAAAATCAAAGATGTTTAAGTCTTCATGGATAGCAAGGGGTGAACTCCAATGATATTTTGTGAATGTTTTGGAAAGGCATGGAATGCCATTTGTATCAATATGTTGTACTAAGGGCTAGATATGGACCGTAACTTGAAATGATATGATGTACTCATTTTCCTCCATACTAATGATGTGTTCATTAATAATAATAATTATATTCATGTGTATATGTTTATATGAAGTAATGTGTTTGAACTTGATTTCAGTGGGTCACATCTAGGGATCGGGTTCCTTTGTTGGATTCGGGCTCGGGCGTGACACTGACTTAGGAAAGAGTGACTACGAAAAATGTGCTTATATGTACTTGAAATCCTTGAGAACTTCGATTGTCTAGTTGCTTTCTGAAGACCAGTCTAATTGAGTGTTCCGGTGTTTAGTGGATGAAGTTTGTTTCTATCGGCGGCATGTATGTAAGAAAAGGTTATATGAGTGGCGGTATGTAGAGAGCTTAATGTATGACTAAACCCCATCCATTAAGTCATAAATGAGATAGAAGCTGATTCTTCTCTATTCTTGAGTCATTTAATCTATGGCATGGTAAGATTAGGATGTGTTAATTATGGAGTTGTTATAAATTAATTAACTTAAAATCATATGCAACACCAATTTATCACGAAACATAAGTGTGAAACTTATTAAGAGCAAAGTAGGCCGGTCATCTTTCCAAAGTGTTGAAGACACCTTTGAACCTCTTGACAATACGCGGTATCAAGTACTGTTATGTGTACTTACTCAAAAGTAAGGATGAGGCGATAGAAATTTCTCTATAAAAGTGAAGTTCAGAAGATCCCAGCTCAACAAAAGGTGAAGTGCTAAGAAGTTATCGGGTGGTGATTATGGATGTGTTGCACCTTTTGTTAACATTTTTGGGATTATACATGAAAAGCACGACACCTTATTAGCCTCAGTCCAGCAGAATTAAGTTGCGAAAGAATGCACTAAAAATGATGAATGCAATCGATAAGTTACGGTCTACCACAAAAGAAACATGTGAGGAGAAGCCATTTTATGCGCTAATTACCTTTGAATAAGGTACCACAAAGCGAAGAAAAAGGCTCCATATGAGTTAAGGAAAGAGGTGCAGAATCATCTATAAATACTTATGAGTGTGGGGATGTGTGGCTAAGTGGCGGGTTCTCACGGTGAAAATGGATTTATTATCAGTTGTGTCTTCATAGGTTATGCACATAACGGTGGTGAGTAGCATCGATTTCTTCAGCCAGGTAGAATATCACGGATATTCACGAGAACACGATAATTGAGTCAAAGGAATGAATCATTCTTTGAGGGGTGTGTTTCGTGTAAATCGAGTGGTCGATTTAAAATTAAATGAGTGTTTGGTTCTTCAATGAAAATGATCAAAGATAGAAATGATAACGGTGAGGTTAAACCTAGACACGATAAAATGAGGAGTAAGAAAAATCTTTTGGTCGGATTTTGAACTTATATGTGAAGGGGAACCTCACAGACTTATATCAAGAGAGTGATGAGATTTATACGAGAGGTTACTCATGTGGAAGAGGCGTTTAATAGTGAGGTCAGAGGATCATACTACATAACCATGCTTGGGAACTAGGCTGGATTCTCTTGCACCAGGTTGTAAACCTTTGAGTTGTGGGTTTTCAAGAGGAAAAAGAAAGTAAGATGGTCCCGATTGACAAAGTACAAAGAAAGACTTATGATCCAAAGGCTACAAATGGCCCGGGGCCTAGATTATTTTGACCCACATATTCTTCTATACTTGAGAATAAATTCTATAAGGATGGTGTTGCGAAGTTACCTTTGCATTAGAGACCTTAGTACATCAGGATGGATGTGCAGAAAGCTGGCCTTTTCTTAATGGAGATTTAGAGGAAGAAATCTACATGGGTTACTGAGGGTTTTTACGCTCCGTGAGACGAAAAAGAAAGTTGTAAAGCGGTGAAATCCATATGGATTAAGCGAAACACCAAAACAATGGCATGAGAAATTTGACAATGTTACGCGATCTTGATGGTTCAAAATCAAGAATACTAATAAGTGTAAACCAATATCGAATCACGGAACTTGGATATGTCATTGTGTGCTTAATATGTAAATGACATGCTTATTATTGGTAGCGATGATAAGATGATTACGTCTACGAACATGTTAATACTTATGGTTTGACATGGGACCAGTAGGGACTTCTTGATGTAATTTTAGGGAATAAAAGTCAAGAACATCATAAGGACTCATTCGTCGGTCACATTGGTGACAATATTTTTGGGAAGTTTGACGGGGATAACTCGTTGTAGCCCAGGAACCACATTAGATGTAACTCGGCTTATCCAGAATAAAGGAAATTGTGTCTCGAGATTAGAATACTCTAGGGTGATGGGTGGTCTAATACACTTAATGAGTTGTACAAGACCGGACATAGCCTATGTGGTCTAATCAGGTGTGAGCGGGATACACAAGTAGTCTTAGGGCCGTGCATTGTGAGAAGGTACAGGGTTTTTTAAAATACTTACGTTTTACTCGTGATTATGGGTTGCCTTATACGAAGATACGCATTGGTGCTTGAAGGATATAGTGATGCCGGTGGATATCAATGTTAAAGACTCCAAATCCATAGTGGTTATGTGTTTACCTTGGGAGGTGGACCTGGTCTGCTTTAAGTCATAAAACAAATGGTTGTGCAGGATCACGATGGAATATGAGTTTATAGCACTAGACAAATGTGGGGAAGAGGCTGAATGGATTTACCTGCATTTCTTAAAGGGATACGAGATGAATACAGCACCAGTGCAAATATCGTCAGTTATGAGTAATTGATCTTACATTAGTAAAGCACACGGCGGTATGTATAATGGTAGAATCTAGACATGACTATTCTTGAACCGCAAATACCATTAAACAACTACTCTCAACTAGGATTATCTCTGTGAATTATGTAAAGGAATCAGGATAAGCAGGTAATGGATCAGCTGAGGTTAACCAGAGAGTTGGTTGAAAAGTCATTGAAGGGAATGGGACTAAGCTTGAAGTAAAAGAAGAAGTCGATACAATGAATTTTGAAGCCTAGTGTAGATATCCTAGAGTCAGGTTCAAAGGACAACTAAATTGTAAGAACTTGGATACAATCACTATGGGAATATTCCCTTGTCCGTTCCTATGATGAAATAGTGATATTTGGAAAAGGAAGGTTAAGCTCTGATTTTAATGATCCCTATGCAATGGAGAGTCAGAAAGAGTAAACTAAGCTACTCTTGGGAGTCTACTCGCCTTGTGAAGTGAGGGCTACTTTAAAGAGATTGGAATACGGCACAATTCCTATTAAACTCTTGTAGAACAAAGGCGCATTGTTCATGGCTGACCAAGACATAAAAGTGAGAATTGGGAAAATGTTAAAGGAGATTTCTGTGTGGCCATTATCATGTCCTCACACAAATGACCTCGCAGTTCAAGGACATATGTCAATGTTTGAGATTTAGTAGGTAAAACCATATTTCTATAAGGGAAGGTTCAAAGGTTAACACCTACACCTCTCTATGGGGTTTCACTTAGTTGTACTCTATCACACCGTGAGGTTCCTAGGTCTTATCTTTAGGTGTCAATTTCATTCATGGGGGTGTTGGGATTTTCCATTTTTAGTGAATAAGTGCTTGCCAGCAGTTATGCCATTAAAATCCTTAAATCCATTAAAGGATATTGTTTGGGTTGATTTTTATACCTAAACGGTTATGCCATTAAAATCCTTAACTAACATTTAAGGATATTGTGTAAAACCCGTGTAAATTTTAAATTTAAATTTTTTAGAAAAAGGGAAAAACGGTAATTTTCCGGAATAGTCCTAGAGGAAAAGCTTGGATTTTTCTAGATCTCAAATGACGAAACGGATTTCACTGTTGGAATCGTCTCGCGAAATCTAACTTGATCAAATTTTTTGACAGATTCGAAATAGTAGAATTTCACATTTTCAGGCATTCAGTGTGAGTGACACATGGCAAACCATGTAAAAGGCATATCCTTCTACACACGGCAAGCCATGTGTCAACATGATAGAGGTTGAAATGTTATAAATAGGGGGTCCATGACAAGTGGAGATAAAAGAAAGAGGAAAGAGAAAGAAAGGAAAGGGAAAAAGGAAAGGGGGAGAGAAAGGAAGGAAGAGAGAAGAAGGAAAGAGAAAAGTACAAAAGGGAAAGAAAGGGAGGAAAGAGAGAGAAAGAAAAAGAAAGGAAAGAAGGAAGGAAGAAAGGGAAATAGGAAGGAACCCGGAACCAGCATAGCCCGGGAGACGGGCGGAGCTGGCAAAAGGACTAGAACTATGCTCGGCCAATTGGGTTTTCCTCCACTCCGGTTATTTTGCTAGAATCCGCATCAGCTAGCATAACAATTAGCCTAGACACAAGGCAAATTTAATAATGTGGTTTGGTTGTTGTTGTGTGTGTGTGGTCAAGACCGGTTTCTGGCCAGGTTCGGGATGTGCCCAGGCCGAGCTCTTGTGCTGGGATGACAGTCGGCATAGCCAAGCAGGGAGTGTGCCCAAATTTCCGCACACCCCTTGTAGATGGCACTTCAACCGACAGCCTGCGGCACTACCGTCAGAACTCAAATTCACAGTTCTTGGACTCTAAGAAAAGCTCGTGAGTCGGTGTTGGCAAGATGAGGTACTTGGCCAAATTGTGGGCTGAACATTGGGAGTGGGTCACGAAACAGACGAGAATGATTCTTCTAGTTTCTGGAACTTGTTTTAATTTTGGGTTTATATATCAAGTAACGTGGATTCTACATATGGTCGCGAGGAGTGGTGTTGATTGTTTTATTAATGGTGATGATGGGTTTGGACTTTCTGGACTAAAGTCTAGATTATTTAGAGAGCTGAAACATGGTAGGATTATAAGTAGAATGGCTAATGTGTGTTATTCTTTATAAATTGAATAACGTGATAAATGTGTGAAATTATGTGATATATGTGTGATAAAATGGAAATAATTCATATGTATTAAATATAATTTATCCGCTGTGGCACTTGACATGTAATTGTAATAGATATGTTGCATGACCCACACTTAGCGATACATGTAAAAAATTATGATAAGTGACTGATGACATTTGCATTAAAATTTATCACCCTTTGGACATCATCAACAGATTCAGATTAATGGTGCATGGTTGGGGTCAACTCTGCTTGTGTAGTGTTGAACCATAGTAATCGATACGTGTTTAGTGTTCGATGCGTGTCTTAAAAAGACATGGATTGTCGACAACGTGTTTTTGCGTGGTGATGTTGTGGCTGGTAAAGATGGGATAGCGTCCAATTAGAGCTCACTTTATTCGTTGCATGAAAGTATGTGTGTAAATGGGTGAAGCAAGTGGGGATGAACACCTATGAAGTTGAAAAACTTGGTATATAGGTTTGAACATGAAGCGAGATTAGGTGAAAGCCAGAAAAAATGTTTATTATCTAGGCATCTTGACATCTGTAGTGAACCAGGTGGGTGGCCTGAGTAAAAACAACACACAATCTCCCGGGTAAGGAAATAAGTAGGCATTAAAGAGGTATCGTGTGTTTAGAATTACAAAACAGCTTTTGGAAGTGTTGGGGGTGGGGAGGACGTCCTTGATGGGTTCACACTTGAATATGCAGTGTTGAAGTCGATGAGGACGGATTCAGTCATTGAGGCATCGCATTTCATGCAGCATGAGCAATTTAGGTACAACATAGTATAGGTACTTGAATGCGTGTGATTATATGTATTGGCATTGCATGTTGCTCTTAGGTGGGGAGTAGCCTTGGTAGGAGATATATCTACTGGGCTTTTCTCACCCCGTCGTGGGACCACCCTTTCAGGTACACGAGAAGACGGCGCTCCTTCGAGGCCGTGAGTACAAAGAAGGCCGAGTTGTAGCCTTGAGAAATGACACATGCAAAATATCATTGTTAATTTAGTTTTCATATCATTTTGGCATGTAAGTGGTCATAAGAGTTGTACATCAAACTCCTTGTAAAAATGTTATCTTGTAAGAAAAAAGAAATATATCTGACCATTCTGAATATTCAGCGGGTTGGCAGGAGTTGTCGATTCAGGACCCTCTATTTTAAAGTGTCACAGCTGCCAGTATTTAGTATATGAGCCGGGGTTTTAGGCGTCACATGTGAATCTCTTTTCTTCCATTTCTAGAAGCGGAATTACGGACTGACAAGTCTTTAATCTAATCACCGTTATTTGGAGTTTCAAACCTTCTTTGAGAAATCATGAACGAAAAAAAATAAAACCTTTCTTTGTCAAATTCGCTCTTTGGTTTACTGAGTGATAGAATTACAAACATTGCGTCCAATTCGTTAGAGTGATTGCAAAGGTGTTGTTGTCGTCATTCGAAGGTCGTTTGTCACGGGAAGCGGGCGATACGGCACGAGAAATTACCCGATCGCACATCGGAAAGCGAATGCCTTTAAGGAGATTGTGCTCTGGGCTAGATCGACATTGTCATTTTTTTTTTTGTCTTTGTAATTTTCTCCTCTTAACTTCTCTTGTTTTCATTTCATTTGTTCCTATGGCCTAGAAATATATATTAAAATTATTTTTATAAGTATAAAAATGATAATATCATTCTAAACTTATTTTTTATTTATTTATTAACAAATGAAATTATTTTTTATTTTATTACTTTTAGTGTTTTATTAAAATAAATTTCATCATATGTAAAATAAAGAAATAAATTATTTTATGATTTACAAAATATTTTTATTTGTTAAAAAGAATTTCCATAAATAATAAAAAGGAATATAATAACAATTACTTAAAATTAATAGTAATAGTCATAGTTTGAGTGGAGAAAATTTAGTAAAACCACTTTTTGGGTAGTTAGATTCTATACAACAATTTTCAAGTTTATAAGAGGCATTGAAAAGTGAGTTTCGCGTAATTGGTGATAAAATAAAAATCGTTGATCGAAGCTGTAGGAGGAGTATATCGTTTAAATGAAATATCGGCGGTGCAATTTTTTGTTCCTTGCCTAAAACAAAAAAAAAAAAAATGATAAATACATTTAAAATCACAAAACTGAAAATTTGTTTTACCTAGCAAAGACAGAAGAGTAGTATTTATAATTAACCTCTTTAGTTGTTTTTTCTTAAACTATTTTCACTTATTTCTTAAATATTATTTTTAAAAATAATCAATAAATATATAAAATGATACAAATAAATATTAGATCTAAAAGATTATTTTAAAGCATGCGAAACTGTTAAAAATATTTTAAATTTCAAACTTTTATTTTGTCCTAAGCATGAAAAGCAATTTTAATAACTATTTTAAAAACAGTTTTGGAATAGTTACCAAAGAGGTCCTAAGTTATTCAATAGAAGGGATAAAACTATTTGAGTTAAAATGAATTAGGAAATGTTTTGAAAATCGGACCAAATTGAATGAATTATAATGTTTTAAAAACTAGACAGGACATAAAGTTAAGGAAGCAAAAACCGATTGGTGTCTAAATTGAAACCGACGGTTCAAGCGTTTCCCAACCCAAACACCTATGGCTCATTTATTCGAATAGATCCCAGCCCAGGAAAGCCCAATGACTTGATATCCACGTTTGGCAACCCAACCATTTATACGCGACCTAAAGAAGAAATTGAAGTTACAAAGGGATTTGTTTTCTTGTAAAAGTGGGGGAAGTTTTAAGTTCCAAAAAACTAAAGGGAAAAACTTGTAGCCTAGAGGTCTTGATCCGCGGACCTCCGTGGATAAAGAAATATGGACCTAGATGGCATTGAGAGGCTGCATCAAAAGAATCAAATTAAGTTATACCGTATTTTAAATAATATATATAAACAATAGTTAATTTAAATACTTTAGACATTTTAGGTTTAAATATTAAACATATTTTATTTTATAAAATTTAAAATATTACTATATTCATACTTATATTAAATAATATCAAATAATAGAAAGATAAATATCATACAATTTAATTTGTGCACATATATTTTAATTTTTTGGCACCAATAAAGCCCATATAATTTACATATATTTATTTCATCACCGATTCAACAGCGGTTTGACATCGATTGAACCAGTTGGATGGCATGAGTACTACAGTTTTGGAACTTCGATTCAATTTGTAAACCATTCATGAATTTATTAAAGTGCCGAATCTTTTTCAAAAAATAATTTTAATTTTGTTAAGGTATTTTTTATTTTCATAAAAAAAAAAAAAATGTTTACATTTTATAATCATTTTTATATTTATTTTTTAAATCCAGCCCATTTAAACAAAAGAAAACAATTAAGAGATATTATCCAAAAAAAAAATTACTTTTTCTATTTTCTAAGAATAAAAAAATTACCTTTTATCTTAGTAGCACTTACTATCTAGTGATGTATTATGAGTGTCAATATGTTGCAGAAAGTTATAATATTCTAAAATCATTATAGTATTATCAAATTTATAGGCTTCTGCTTAAGTTCTATTAATCTAAGGTTGCGTTTGTTTTTCATAATCTTTATCAGGAGAACTTTTTGAGCTTAATCTTTGAGATAGCGTAATAATTAAGTATTAAGGATAATTTGTTTTTTTAAGAATTGGGTAGTGAGTAGGGATGACAATGAAGACAATTATTTTTGGAGTTCTTTGTCAGCCTCGCTCTTAATGTACGTGTTTAATTTGTTTTATTCAGGGTTTTGTGGGGTTTGAATTTATTTTTAAGATGGATGGATTCACAGGCATGTTGTTACTCTCACAGTAAAAACTTGAAAATTCAAGAGTACAAAAATGGCGAAATGTAATAAAATAGCCGGAAATTGTCATAAGGGTTCAGGGAAGTTTAGAAAATTCTCTAGATCTCGGATAACGAAGCAGTTTCTTGGCCAGATTAAGTCGTCTCGCGAGAAATCTGTGCTTCAAAAAAAGTTTAGTCGAATTACGAGACAAGCGGAAGTACCGATTTACGGGTGATAAGTTGCCGGTGACTCCAAGAATGAGATTTTTCGATTTTAGGCGAAAGCAGGCCAGGATGAATATGAGCAATATATAAAGAAATAATAATAATAAGCGTAGATTATATTTTAAAAATATTTTTTAATGGCTTTTATTTTATACTTTAATATAATAATTATTATTCATAATGTTTTTAATAAATAATTTATAAAAATTCATATCCATACACAAATTTTATGAAAAATATTAATTTTAATATAATAAAAATAAAAAAGCAAATATAAAAAAATTAAAATTTAAAAAAATAAAATGTATAAGCGGGAGGGAGTTTAGAGATTTTATAAAATTCTAAATGCCGTGCGTTTGATTTTTAAATGAGACCGAGTTTGAGAATTGAAAAAAAATGGCAGTGAATTAGGGATGGAATAGTAAAATCCAGCCATCAGTTGTCATTCCTAGTAGTGCTTATCGTGATGTTGTCTTCTTTTTATTAGACCCGATGATTGAGTTTTTCTTATTTTTGTGGAAAATGATTTTTAAGACGAAGAGCAGAATGTTTTTCACTTTTTCTATTCATAGCTTTCAAAAATTTCAACTAATGAAGTTGGCAAGAAAATTTAAAAAACAACGTTTAATGTGAAAAATTTGTTGGGTTATTTGATAAGTGAAAAATGACACCTTACAAAGTGTTGAACATCATTCTATTATTTTAACAAATTTGATATAATAATCGTTTCATCAAATATATTATGGTTCGATCGTAATTCATATTCTTTTCAAAAAGAAATAAAAGGTCAAAAAAGTTTTTTAGAAAACAATGCATATTCAATCTGAGAAAGGTCTAACCTTATAATAATTTGTGTAGCAATTATTGGTCTAGCTTATTGACAAAGTAAACCTAGTTTGTCAACTAATACTATTAATCTCAGTGCCCCACCAGGATTCTATCATTTGGCCTTTAACCACCCCCAACCCACGCAACTATCATTTTAATTTTGTGTTGACAGCCATAATTATCACTACACTGAAAGACCAGCAGGCGACCATATAAAGGCCAAGAGCAAAACTTAAAAGGATCATTTCTTTAACAAAGTAAAATGCAAGGCTTGATTCAAGTGTGAAAGGTAGGACAGGTTTTTCGTGAGGTCTTACATATGAATCTAAAAATAGGGTGTGTACAATAATATATGTAAAATGAATAGAAATAAAAAAAAAAATTTATAAGATGCTCTGCAACAGCTCAAATGATAAAGAGATGTTGAATAAGGTTAGGTTAGGAATGGATACATGATATACAAAGTAAATGAATGTAAAAAAAAAAAACAAATATAAAAGATGATTTAACAAATGTAAGACAAAAAATAAATAAAAACAAAAACAAAAGAATATTTATTTAACTATTCAGTTTTTCTTTCTACCATTAATTTGAAATTTTTAAAGTGCCAATACACTGATTTTAATATCGAATGTAAATGAATTAAGTCAAAACCCTTTTGCTATGTTTAGCAACATAAATGAAAATTATTTTCTAAATTTATTTTGAGATATAAGAATGAAACAAAGAAAAGAAGTGGTATGATTTCTTCTAATGAATTCCTAAATATTCTATATAAATTTGCATGTGACTATCAAAATTTGCATTTTGAGGAAGCCATGCGCATTGTAACCATAGTGAAATAAACCAACAACCAGTGAAAATTTTGATTGGTTCTCAAATTGAGTAATTTTATTCTATTCTCAATTGAACTTTCATTTTCCATAAAAACACAATTAATTATCAATAGAAACGTAAGGGAAGATAAATGCAAATAAAATAGTAAGATCATTATAACTGTTGGAACATTTCTTTTTCAAATTTAAATTTTTACATGTCAATATCAATATTATGAATATGAATACTGTATAAAAAGTATGGTTGTTTTTGACTTCTTTTTCTAATAATAAAAAAAAAAGTTTTACCGTTCCTATTGAGTGCTCATACCCTATCATTGTTTATATTTAACTAATTCAAATAATATATTATATTATATAATGTTCAATATCATCAATTCTTCACAAATGCATTTACTATTGAAAACCTTCATAAATTAAATAGTTCAATCATAAATCCATTACCAAAATTAAAAAGTTCAATCATTATTAAGGCCTTGAGATCCGACTCAAGTAGTAAATAGAATGAGTTTGGCCTGCCGGAAAACATAATTGAATCAAAAGAAGAGTAATAAATGTAATATCCCAAAGTGAATGTAAAAATAAAAAAAGGTTTAATCATTAAAAGTGTTAGAAGTATTTGTCCTTTTTTTTCTTTCTCCCTTAATACCTCTTTACAGCTCAAATATATATACCTCATCTACGATAATATTATTATTGCATTTTATTTAGTAAATCATAACTTGAGACAACTTAAAATGGATAAGATAATATTTCTCTTTTCCCAGAAATTTATTAATAAGTACAAAACCAGGGTCGTTGACTAATCGTCAACCTAAGAAAAACTACGTGAATATTGGGTGATACGATACATGGCTAGCCCATCACTCCTGTATTAATAAGGATCATAATTTGTAAAATGGGATATAGTATCTTTTGTACCACGAGGAACTCTATCCAAGTCAGCACTATGCAAAGCATAGTGACATATGTCAAGGCCTAATATATTCAATGACCTCCATGGGTCCACTTAGCGATAAAAATGATACACGGGTCCATTTATCAAATGTTCATTTAAAACATACAAAATTATATTTAAAGCAATTCATAAGAGTTTAATTGCAACACTCTTACAAATATAATACATTATAACAAGATTGTTCCAAAATATTTTACAAAATGGTAACAAGGCAGCATGTTGGCCTTCTTCAAAATTGCGGCCTCAAATAAGCGTCGTCCATCGGTGTTTGTCATGCGCGCAAATCTTTCACCGCGGGGTAAAGTCGCGCCCGATAGAGTAAGCTTCCTGCCGAGACTGCTCACACCTAAAATTTACACGCGCGGTCATGTTCACAACTCACACATTCCAGCAAGATTGCACAATCCTGGTTGATTCTGCCGCAGACGAGATGGATGAAGCCGCCGCCGCCATGTCTGGATCGCCGATATAATCTTTGAGTCCTTACCAAATCCTATCACCTGATACCAATGTCAGTTACTCGCCCACAGTACTACGACGACGGGCCGAACGAATAAAGGCGGCGGTCTCTGCTACGATCCAGAGTACAATTCATTTTCAATAAAACACATTTCAAATACTCATTTGTAAAGAATATCCTTATGAAAATATATATATATATCACGTTAACTTAAAGGGCCCATCATTTTGTTTTATTCACATTTCATTCAATATGGCATTATAGCCCATTTGCTTCATTTCCAAAACTTTATACATTACGACATTAGAGTCATTTTAAATATAAAAACATTTACAAACATTTTATTAGGTTCAATTTTCCTGGCTTGTAGTTTTAATACAAAAGTATCAAAGAAGATTATAGGTTTCATGTGCATGTAAAACCAGAAAATTCAATTTTTAAAAAATGGTAAAACTGATGGTATTCATGATAGTATGGGTTGAAAACTTATAATTTTTCTAGATCGCGGGTGATGTAAAAATGGACTTCACAATTGAATTCGTGCCGCGAGAGAATGCAGATTATCAAATTAAATTTGGTTAAATTCTAGATGGTTTGAATTCAGTTTTGAAATAGTGTTGGGTGACATGGGTGGTACCATATGTTGTAAACCATGTGGATTACATGGAACTAGGAGAAGGACACATGGCATGATAGCTATGGTGTAACAAATGACACCTTCATGTCCATGTGACACATGACACGCCGATTGTGTGATTAGTGCGACTCATCTTACCCATGTGTCGAGTCAATATTGACTAATCCTTGGGAGGAAGACCAAATTGGTAGAACCAATTTGGTGGAGGGAGAGAGGAGAAAAAAAAAAAAAGAAGTGTTCATTAGGAAGCAGAGGAAAAAATCGTGGGGGAGAGAAAAAGGAAAAGGAAGAGAGGGAAAGAGAAGATTTTCCCGATGTATCGTGATCAGAGCTAAATGATCCGAAACTAAAAAGTTGAATTTTTACGAGAGAGCTACATGTGAGGTATGAAATCAAGATTTTTCGTGAAGCTCCAGGGTATTTTCCTCTTATCTTTGGTTCCTCTTTATTTAAGAGTATTAAATAGCCATATGGTTAAGTGAAACATGGTACATTTTGGATAGTCAGGAATTTGGATTTTGAAAGGTCGGTATCAAGGCGGTTTTGGTTCCCGGAACCCGATAAGGATTTTCTTATGGCCCCATTTTTTTTGAAAACGGTTTTCGAATAAGTTTAGTGCTTAATGGCTGAATTTGTAGTCGTTAATAGCGATCTTGAAAGTTGACAAAATAAATAAATAAATAAAATGGAGCAGTGAAATTGAGGCGAGTTTATATTATTTCCAAGACTAAGTATGGCCATATTTATGGCGAGGGAATGGTGTTAGTTTGTGTGGACTTTTTTTTTTGTTGTGCTGGAAATTAAATAACATATTGAATGTGTTGTAAATATATTTGATATATGTGTGCTTAATATATATTAGCATAAATGGATGTAAATTATATGTTTTTCGATATAATTGTCATGACGCCCGACGTGCGATTTATAAATTGTTCCATGTAGTGTTCATTGTACATGTAACATGACGTAGCCATTGGCGTTTTCCATTACGCTAACGCGGACACTTCGCATTGTATTGGGTGTGTGTGCGGTTTATGATCCATTCATCATTCATGGTGAATGGGCGGTGGCTTCCATTAATGAGACAATGTCGAAATGAGTCTCATGGTTGCATTAAAAATCGCGTGTTGGAGCATAGGAAGAATGGATGAATTCCCCCTTGGGTGAGAAAAACCGATTTGAGACAGACATATTCAGCGTTGAAAGTCAAAGCGTTGGAAGAAGTGTGGCGTCGCTGGTGGGCAAAAATTGTGGCTCATGATGTTCATAAACACCGGCGTTAGTTAGTCAAATGGACATTGGAACACTCTCGATGGTTTTGTTTCTCAAACAAAAATCTTTGTTTTGGAAAAAGGGTCATTGGGTGAAAGCGATGTGTGAGTTTTCACATTTGGCATATGCATGTGTGAGGAGTGGTGAGGCCTGGGGACCTTGAGCATGATAAGTCATCTCATTCTTAGCATGTGAAATTTTAAATTCAGACTTGCAGTTTCCTTGGAATGTGTGTATTATTAATGTGAACACGGCATTGCATGTGTGCTTGGATGGAGTAAACATTGTGGGGTTACTCTCTTGCGGGCTGTTTACCTTGTCGTGGGACCCCCTTTCATGTTACATGCAAATGGCTGACCTATTCAGGACATAAACATGAGAAGAGAAGTAGTTGATAGCTTTTGATTATATTTTTCATTTTATTTTGAGCACCACTTATGACATGTATATAATTACATAGGGGTTGTGATAAAACTATTATAAATTTATTTTGTAGAGATAGTCTAATTATGTTTATATGAAATAATTTGCTGTCTTCCAAAAGAAGGTACTCCAAGGTTCTTCTATATCGCAAAAGTTTAATCCCAAGTGTGTATTATGACAATAGTGCAGTGATACAGGTGTTCCTCAAATTAATAGTTTAATCATGGACCCTCAGTTTGAGTCACAATGTAGCCCATAATTGAACTTTGCTTTTACTCGTGACACTGACGATGACTCTGTTTTGTAGATCTTTGGTTTAGAACTGTTCACTCGATCTCTGTGATAATAAGAACAATAAAGCTAAGCATTTTCATGCTTGGGTTCCTATCTAGTCCTCTCATGATTTATTTGGCACAATCCTTGGGACTTTCTAAACATGCTTTTGGACCCTTATTGAATAGTCGATGGTACCAATGTATATATATTCGGCAATACATTCAGTTTACATTCATTGATCCATTCAAATCATCTTTTCTTAATATGATAACTCATTCAACAAAGTGTATTTCTGACATTCTTATCCTTTCCATAAGCGATTTGTCGATGTTTTTTGATCATTAGGATAACGAATCTGTAGGCTTTGTCTCATGTTTGTAGACCAGTTGTAAAAAGGTTATAACAAATGCGATTAAATTTGGTTGTTATTTAGTTATAAAAAAATCATTACATTGAACACTCTTGATATTGTCAGATATTTCAGATCAGTGACTGCTAGCATCGTTCAGTTCACGTCTTTTTCAGTTGACCCTTATTGGTATACCAATCTACAATCACCTTAGCAGACCAATGGATAACATTCTATGGACATTAAAAAGCCAGGTGAAATTTACAATAAAGGTATGTACGTTTCCGCCGATATTGTTTCGTACCAAGCTGATTTTCATGACGTGAACTCACCGTCATTTCTTAAATCTTAAAATAAATCAATATCAGTTTTTATTAAATCGTTTAAATAGTTGAACAATTGCGGTAGAAAGATGTGAAACGAGACGAAAGGTTGTAAATTTGTTCTCATCATGGGATCTGAACTAATTAAGGTTCTTCTCGTACGTCAGCGCTATTCATCATAATTGAAGAACAATAATGGTTGAAACATTTAAAAGTTTCCTGATTGGTTGAACCTGCAAACACGCCATTGTAAATTTTTATGAGATAAATGGCCCCTGTTTTTAAATTCTTCGTCCCATTATTATTCTCAAAATTTATTTATTCATATTGAATCGTCGATTGAGCAAACTCAGTTATGTCTCAAGCATTCAGGAATTATTATTTCATACGTAACCAAATTTGCCCAGCGAGCTCTCTTTGAGGTAAATTTTATAAAAGTTAATGAGTCAAGATTAGAATATATATTCATTGTTTTGTTCTGTATGAAGTCTAGTTTAACAAAATTTGAATAACTCAATTTGGATGAGGAAACTCAACTTATGGTCTAAAAACCAAAACTGTTTTGAAACACCAAAACTATATCATCGTAACTAAACTGACCGACTGCAAAACAAAGCCTCACTTCAAGAATTTTTCGTCAAATGGGGTCCAAATTTGATACACTTTATTTCACGGATATTTGTTCTCCTAGAAGCATAATTTACCTTAAATTTTAATCAATTAATTGATGAGTGATGGACAAGTTATGGCTAAACAAAAACATGGGTTTTGGAAAATTTTGACAAAGACATCTCCCTAAAAACCTAACATTTCCCTTTATACAAAAATTCCTCAACACCAATCCAAACAAAGAATACACCTTGAAAATCCAACCTAATACAACCCCAAAACAAACAAATATGGAATTATAAAGGGTTTCTAACCTTAATTCTCTTACAACTTGAAACCTAGCTCCCCTTTTACCTTCTCTTCTTCCTTCATTCTCTTCTTTTCCTTCACTTTACTTGCAAAACCTTGGACCAAATTGGGGACAATCAACCCAACAAGGTTTCTCCCTTCTCAAAACGTGAGAGAGCCTCTAGCCTCAAAATGTGAGTGCCCAAATGAGCTCATATATTCTAAGACCAATTTTTTGGTCTTATCCCATTTTATGTGTAAGGCCATGCTCACAGCACATTTTAATCATATTTTCTCATTTTTGCATTAAAGACCTCCTATTCTCCTATTTGACATTCCACTTCCTCAATACTTTCTCCCTACTTTAGCATTTATTCTTTTTATTTATAATCTTCGTCCTCATTCGACATTTTTTACCAAATTTATCTCCGACTTATAAAATTCGTTATTTATTTATTTTTTTATCATTTTTCGTTTTAAGAAATTTAAATGCCGTAAAAATAAAATTTATTTTATTTTATACCCTAAACATGTTATAAAACTGTTAGGGCATTTTCGTGTGGCTGCCATAACCTCTATAGCCCATGCGTGGATAAAATCCATCATTTGGATTACATCAAATGATCATTTTACAAAAACAAATTCATTTGTTTTCAAACCAAAAGCTTTTTGGATGTTATACCTCAATGACTACTGTATTCCAAACGTGGCCTGCGGTAGCGACTTTTCAAGGTCTCACCCGCAGTTTCTGGTCCCTTCCTACACTTTCTCGAGCTTCACCGCTGACATATATGTATAACCAAATTATCTGGCTTTCACCCGAGCGGTATCTATCCCTACTTGCTACACCGACACATATTTTCATTTTCATGTATACAATCGTATACTCGCTGGATTTTGTCCCACCATACCGAGCCCACCCAATCAAACACCAAACGCAGTGTTGATTATAACCATGCACTCACACCCATTTCGTGCGATGTCCCCGTGCATATGTAATGAGATGTGCCATTTTATGCCTATACCATGTCACATATATGATGAATGCTATATGGACAGTTCTACTCATGTGACACTATGCATCATGGATTATTATATCACCTCATCGTGAAAATTTCCAAAGGATCACACATTTCATGTCAATATATTTGCACACACATACATCAATATCAACAAGTTATCACCAAGTCATCACCAATCAAGCAATGACATACTTTGCCCTCTAAGCCAATCCTCAGGATATAACATGTCCACAATAAATTTACAAACAAGGCATGCAATGGCCTTATCCATACACAAACTCATCACATGTCAATAAATTAGGACACATATTAACCACCAATCGCTACCACTAAGAATGTCATTCAAACTCAAGCAATGACAACTTGATCCTCAAGACTAGTCGCGGGCATAGAGATGCCCACAAACATTCCACGACAAGCCACAATAGACCATGTGATAAAGTTGTGAACTTGGGGTTCGTAAACTAGTCCCCTAATGTCCCAAAATCCTAGACACAAACCATTAAACATCCTAGCTATAGCAAATTCCTGAAATAGACCATAACTTGAGTCAGAGGAGGTCCCAACTGGGTGATTCAAAAGCCTACATCAAGTTTGGCATGCATGCAAATATAATTTCCATGAAGAACACTAGCCCAAATCTCCATTAATTCCCAATCGGAAAATCTATCCCAATATTTGGACAGTGTATAGGGTCAAAACAGGACAACCTATGGCAGTCCCAAAAAAATGGACCATAACTTGAGGTATAAGGGTCTAATTTGGGTGATTCAAATGCCTAACATCAAGTTCACAATTGCAGCTATAGTTTCTATGAGGCACATCAGTCCAAATTCACTCTTTTTCTCAACCGAAAATCAGTCCCAAAATCTGGAAGTTTCATAGGGCCAAAACAAGGCAGCATTCCCACAGCCCAAAAATTAAGCCAACCAGCCCTTAAGGAGCCATAAAACCTGATTTTTCAACCCAAACAGTCCCTAAGGAGCTATAGAATTGGATTATCAGTCCAAACAGCCCCTAAGGAGCCTTAAAACCCGATTTTTCAAACTAAATAAATTTCTAAGGAGTCAGAAAACCGATTTTTCAAATTCAAACTACCCATAAGGAGCAATAAAAACTTCTTCTTTTTTTTTTTAACCCAACAGCCCTTAGGGCAAGAAAACACAACCAAACAGCCCTTAGAGCGAAAAATAAACCAAAGTAGGAAGAATCCCTACCTCTTGGAGCGTAGAAGAAACTCTAGGAAGTCCAGTGGGCCTTCTGGCTTCGAAACCTTTGATTTCCCAAAATCGGCGCTTGAATCGCCGGTGAAATCCCATGTTTTTGGGTACTCCTGCGTAGCCCTCGTCGAGTAGATGAACTTTCATTCTTGGCTCGACGAATTCCGATCGACGGAACTCCGTAGATTAAAGAGAGAAGTTTGAATTTCTTTCTTTTCTCTCCCTCTCTCTCTCTTGTTTTCCCAGTAAAATCTACTCCCTTTCCCCCTCAATGATTTCTACTTTTGACTTGATCTTAAAGACTTGGCCCACATCGCGCCACGTGTCTGCGACTAGTCGGTCCATTTTTAACACAACCGATTTATTTCGTCACGGTTAAAGTTTAATTTATTTTTAAATGAACTATTTAATTTATTTTTCATTTTTAAGATTTTTCTCCGAAATCCAGTTTGAGATCCTTAGGCACTTGGCCTTAGTAGTGAAAATCAAACTGTCTCGGAATTTATGAGTCGTGCGGATATTAGATTTCGCGAGGCAGATCGATGGTGAGATACATTTTGTGATCAGGATCTAGAAAAATTCTAAATTGCAATTTGTTCACTATGACAATTTATCGTTTGCCACTTTTGAAAAACTTCAAATTTACTCGAGGTTTACGTTTCTTCCCCATAAAAATTTAAGTTCTCGAAATTCACATACTGCAATACACATCCGAATCCATGCACATGCAATGATCATTTTAATATCGAATGACTAAGAAAGCGCACCTTCATCCTGAAACGAAATGATAGCAGGCACGTATAGGTATTATCTAGTTCTATCTTTGCCTCCTCCTCCTCGGTGTTGCCCTGACACCTTCACTAGGAACTCATGGTATTTTCTCAAGACTTGATCCCGGCTATCCATTGATTCGGTGTGCCACGTTTGGGTGATCAAGAAATCAACGATATTTATATCCTAAATTCCTCCTGCTGTAGCAAAGCTCACTGCAGTATAAGCGATTACAAGGTCGAACTCGAGTTAGTTTTTCTTCGTACAAATGATTTACAATGGGGTTCAAAAATGGTGAATTTCAATTTGGATTTTGGGGTTTTGGTAAAAACAGGGGAGTTGATTGTTTAAATCTGAAAATAAAAACAAGTTAAAAAATTGTAAAATAGAATTCCTTGTAGTGATGTTTAGGTCGCTAGGAATTTTGAAGTCTTTGAGCAGCGAGTTCTCGAAGTCTTTTTCGCGTTGGGGAGGATGACATATAGTCATCTCCCAAGCCCAGTTCTTCATTACTTCATCGCCCGACCTAAATAACTATCTTGGAAAAATTGGTATTTGCTTCCCATTGATGGTCTCGGACATTGAATAACATCACCTTGACTCACTTTCCAACAGCTAATAAATGATAACTAATGAATGTCACTGTATTCAACAATAAGTATACAATGAACCTAAAGCTTACCAGAAATGCGGCCGTTCTGGTGTCAGAAGGGATCGAACTTCCATTGGAGAAAATAAAAATATCCTTGAATCGCCTTTGATAACCGTAGATGGTAACTACTTGGGTGTCAATGGATCTGCGATAAGCTTCAGGAACCACAGCTTATCAAATATTGATCATTCAAAGCAACTTAGAGGATTAAAGCCCTACGTTATTTGAAATAAATGGTAGAAAATACCTCCCAGTTAAAACATGGAAAAACCCTCGGTTGCCTTTGATCCTGTGATAACCTTTCGCTCCAGGAAAGAGGCGTTAGCCTCGTCTCAGAGTTGTCATCCTCGAAGGGTGTTTAGCGTCGAAAGGAGAGAAAGGAAAGAAAATGGAAAAGCAGGCGGGGCTGGAGCCTAAATTTTATTCATAGCAACGTCCCCTTCGCGGTGTTTACAAGTAAGCCCAAATAGCGAATGACAAAATTACCAAAAAACCTATATAAAATAAACACTATTACAGGAGAAAATGGGAAGAAACAAAAGCGTAACAAAAACAACAGCGTGAAATGCGCGAGAGACGGGGGTACGGGATGAACGGTGCTGGAAGGCATGAGCAGTCTTTGGAGGAACTAAATTTATGATGCTCCATTTTTTCTTAAATTTTACGCTCTTCTTTCTTCGGTCTACGATCACACAAATCTTTGAACTTGACTCGAATTCGCCGTGCTTGGATCGACTCAACAATTTTGGCACTATTAACACCAAAAGCGCAAAATTTTCCACAAAAATACGTCTGATAGGATAATAGGGACCTTAATGTGTAAGTGGGTCAATTCTGATGATTAGTACACAGCACTCAAAACCTATAATAAATAGGGTTAAATGGCACTTTTTGGGCACCTAATCACACCCCCAACCTACACATTGCTAGTCCCTTAGCGTGAAAGAAAGAAAGAAAGAGCATACAAAGCGATAACAAAATAATGTTCACAAAATTGGTATTTCAAAGGTTGTGAATAGTAATGCACACAACCACTAGTAAGAATCATCAAACCCTTGCTTGATACTATCTTGAGAGAATGAATGCCATATAAAATTGAGTATCAAAAAAGAGCCTCCTTCTTCTTGAATCAACGAGAGACCTCCACAAAATCTAAGTGTTTGTTTGATCGGTTCACCAGCCGATAAAGCTGCCCAGCACTCTCCCGACCGGGCTATTGCCACTGACCTAGCATGCTAACTTGACCCCGAATAGTCGGGACCTCTTATTCCATAACTCTTTTTGTGTTGTAGGGGGTGCAATCTTTGAGAATTGACCTCACCAAAGTCCATGTAATGGGGATCTGGAGTGACTCCCGACTAATTAAGGCTTAGGGCACGAGTGTGAAATCTTTGAGCCGCTGCTCACCGGAGTTTCACCAGGACTCAGATGATTTCGAGACTCCAGCACCTACAACTGCTCGCTTCACCTATCCACGATCATGCTTGAACACTAAGTCGGTGGCTCCCAACCGATTGGCTTAGTGCACCCAGGCACAAAGGCTTTCGCCATAAACCCCTCGGGCCAGGTGCTCGGGTTTCAAGGCAAAGCGTTGCAATTTTCCTTCTTTTTCTTTCTCTTTTCTTTTTCTTTTGTTTTTATTTCTTTTTTCGAAGACGCATTGGCCTTCTTTCCACGGGGTCCTTAACCTATTGAAGGTAGTCAACGAAACTAGGGTAGGTTGTGCAAAGTAAAGGAGGTTGCGTAGTTTTTCAGCCTATCATTGAAACCTAATGTGCTTGGTGTGTAGTTAGCTAAAGTGGAAGAAAAATGGTCGAAAGCAACAAGAGTTCAACTTATTATCCACTCAGCCAGGCATGGAACCAATCTAACATCAATAGAATTGGACAAAGTTTCAATTTTTTTTCAAACCACAGGTTAAGCAGAACACAAAAAAAATTGGGTGCAAAAATGGGTCAAATTTTTGAAATAGTAAGATGTATAGTATAACAGCTTCATGAAAAGGAAAACCAGCAAGCCACTGAATCATAACAAAATGGGCTTGCTCAAAATAGTAACAAAAACATAAATGCAAAAGCCACTTCCTTATTAACTCTCGTAGATAACTCATTGTCGCGTAGGTACCGGATTGAAGTTAGGAAGGAGTGTTCACCCTCACTGATGATGGCGATCATTTTTGGATAGGAGACTTCACAAGCTTTCCATCGACACCTTATTCACGCTCCCGTTTGGGCTTCAAATAAACAAGATTCTGAAAAGAAAAAAAGTGACCAGTTGGAGCATTTTGAAAATTTCACCATCATAAAAATTCCAAAACCGTTCTTTCTGGTTAGATTTAGATTCTACACTCTCTAAGATTTCCAACGGTACCAAAAACGCCTAAAACGGAGTTCGGATGAAAAAGTTATGGACGAAACAAAATCAGGAGGCAAAACAAGAGGAGTGCAGCGAAAATTTCGCTATATTTGCGATTTTTTTTTAATAAAAAATAATTAATAAAAATAATAATAATAATAATAATAATAAAAATAAAAACATTTTTTTAGAGACAAATTTTTTTATAAAAAAGAAAAATAAAAATAAAAATAAATTTTTTTTTATAAACAAATAAAAAAACAAAAACAAAAAAATATATATATATTTAATTTTTGTGTGATATCGATTTTTTATAAAAGAAAAAATAAAAAATAAAAAAATTTTCTTGTTCGTTTTTTCTTTTATGGGGGGACAATCGTCTGAAATTTTTAAGCTACATAGAATTCGCTATGAAGAAAATTCTATTTCGCTATAATAGCGAAAATTTAGCTATTATTGCGAAAATTTCAGCTATTAGCGAAAATTTATTACGTGTGTAAGCGAAATTGTCCCTGCTGTGCTTCTTCTTCCTTCTTGAATCTTAATCCGAGGCTTGAAATTTCACTCGAGCTAAAGTGTCTGAGAAAAATTGCGAAAGAGTAGAAAAAAACAGCGAAACAGATTAACTTAAAAATTAGGAAAATCACAAGAAGACAAATTATAGAAATCCAAATAAAATAAAATAAAATGAAATAAAACAAGAAAAATTAAAACAAAAAGTGGGGGGAGTATACTAGGAGCAATTCCTTAAGCTACCTTTGGAGGTTGTTGGAGCAGAAGCGAACTTAAATCTTAGGGGTTAGATTGCTCCCAGGTCGAACCCGGCCTGGGAGCCATCCTTTGTGCCATGCCCGATGTGGGCGTTGCTTGTGTCTTTAATGTAGTGGCAAAGGCTCTAACAGTGGCCACTAACTTCCTAATATTTTGTACAAGCAGTGATGGAGGCATGAGCTTTGGGAGGAGTCTTTGCCGGGTTTTGAGTTTCTTTGCGGGTGTCGACAGTATGTACGCGCGGTGGGCCCTATTTTGGGGGTTGGGCGGTGGCCTTAGGATTCAAATTCATGGGGATTGGTTGAAGGATAGGTTCCAGGGCTCTTCCCACACTTCTTTTCTCCTACCTCCCCCTGCTTCCCACATTTGCTTGAATTCCTCGGGAGCTTCCAGTTTCTGCGCCAATTCCTCTGGTCGATTCGGCCGCCTCTCCCTCTGAGTTCTCCTCCTCTTAATGACCATCTTTGAATGGTGAGCCTTGAAATAAATCTTGCATGATGTCGATTTTTCTCAGTTCCTGATATAATCTTGCTTTTGCTTTCGAGAGAGCTTTCACGATATCAATTCTTTGATTCGGTGTGCATTAATCTTACGCTCCCCATGAGAGTCACCCGCGGTTTGGTAAGGTCTAAGTGCTTGCTTTGGCCCAGGAGATTGGTTGTGGTGGTTGAGGCGTAATGAGGCATCTTGTGGATGTGGAGGGAGGTGCATAAGTTGGGAGTAGCTGCTTGTAGGGTGTGTTCGTCCATTGGTCTCTATATTCCCTCATAGACCTACATGGGTTTGGATTTCTCTCTACCGGGTTCACATCACTTTACTGTAGAAAGGTTCTTATGTCCCTCATTGACATGTAATAACAGGGTTTCTTTCCACTAAATATCCACTATATTGTTCTCCCTCTTCCATTTGATCACGGTCGATTTTTCCATAACATCTTTGGCTTCTTGCCTTCGAATTTTAATCATTGTAACGTGTTCTCTACTTGACAAATAGGCGAGACACCAAATAAGGAAAAAAAGGAAAAGCAGAGAAAATTGGCAAGCTACGAAGCGGCAATCAGGAAGAATTAAAAGAAAATTCACCGGTCACTTGCGTGAGATCCTGAGTGTTCCGTTACTCGTCGAATGTGGCGGCACCATCCCGTGGCGGCGTCATTTGGTCGTGCCACGATGGGTGATCAATCAGCAATGTTTATATACCAAATTCCCCTCCCTCTGCGTGGCAAGCGCTCTTGCGAGTATAAGCGGTCAGGTCGAACTTAGGGATGGAGTTTTCTTCGTCTGAAATGATGATTCTGATAGGGTTAAAAATGGTGAATTTCAGTTTGGATTTTGGGGTTTTGGTAAAAACAGGGGAGTTGATTGTTTAAAACTGAAAATAAAAACAAGTTAAAAAATTGTAAAATAGAATTCCTTGTAGTGTTAGGTCACTGGGCTAGGGTACTGGGGCAACTGAGGTTCTCCAGGGTCTTTTCCTCGCGTTGGGGAGGATGACATATAGTCATCTCTGCGGGTTCTTCATTCTTGTAAAAAGCGACCCTCGCCTGCTATCTTTGAAAAATTGGTATTTGCCTCCCCATTGATGGTCTCGGACATTGAATAACATCACCCCTTGACTCACTCTCCAGCAACTAATAAATGATATTAATGAATGTCCTTTGTATCTAACAATAGAGTATACAATGAACCACAAGCTTACCAAGTATTGGCGTTCACGGTGATAGAGAGGATCAGGCCTAAAATTTGGAGAAAATAAAAATATCCTTGAATCGCCTTTCAATAACCCATAGATGAAGTAGCCCTTGGTGTCGATGGATCTAACGTGCATCAGAAGACCCAGCTTATCAAATATTGATCATTAAAGCAATCGAAGGGATTAAAGCTTACGTTTGACTGAAACCATAAATGGTAGAAAATACCTCCGTTAAAACATGGAAAAACCCTCAGTTGCCTTCGATCCCCTACCCAATAGCCTTTCACTCCAAGGAAAAAGGGCTTTAGCTGCTCATCCTTCGAGTTGTCATCCTCGGAGGGTGTTTGGCAGCCGAGAAAGGGAGAGAAAAGGGAAGAAAATGGAAAAACGGGAGAACTGGAGCCCTAAATTTTATTCACAGCCAAAAAACGTCTCCTTCACAGTGTTTACAAATGGCTTAAATCGCTAAAGACAAGCAAAATTACCAAAAAACTATATAAAATAAACACTATTACAAGGAGAAAATGGGAAGAAACAAAAACTGTAACAAAAACAACAAAAGCGTGAAATGCAGGAGAACGGGCATGATGAAGCGATCTTTGGGCGTAAACGATCTTCTGAAACCAAATTCATAATGCTCCATTTTCTTGCATTCTGCTCTTCTTTCATACGGTCTCGTCTGCAATCTTGAGCAGCTCGGAATTCTTCGTGCTTGGATCTACTCAACAATTTTGGCCTGATTAGCTTGCAAAAGCGCAAAATTTGCCCACAAAATCGCGTCGATAGGACATAAGGTTAATGTGTAATTGGGTTAATTACAATGATTAGAACACAAAAGCACTCAAAACCTATAATAAATAGGGTTCAAAATAGCACTTTTGAGCCTTAATCATCCATGATACACATCATCCTCCTCGAAAGGTCAGTCGACATCAGCAAGCAAACTCTTTAATCCATTACATGGTCGAATACGAGTGTACTTAGAAGCATGGAGACATGGAACCGTGAACACTCGATCGCTTCAGTAGTGAGTGCCAGCCAAATATCTGGCCATACCCTCTCGTGTCTCGAAGGGCGGGTAATACCTTAGCGATAAGCTTTCAGCTTGCCGTCTTACTACTCCTCTCTTAAGCTTTACCTTGAGAAGACATGATCACCCACCTCAAACTCTAAGGTCATTTCCGTGCATGGTGCATAGCTAACTGCGGCTCACGTTTATGAAGCGAGGAGGCAGCTTAAATATCAAGTCCACCTTCTCGGAGGTGTCTCTAACCAAATCAGGACCCGTGGAGGTCAGCTACCTCAGATCAATGACCAGGAATTGACATTGCTTCCCGTATAGTGCCTTATAGGGTGCCATCCATATACGCGATAAGCCCATTGTGTAGGCGTATTCCACTGGGGTAAATGCTCTTCCCGGCTACCCTTAAGATCTGGGACGCATGCCATAGCATGTCCTCAATTTGGATAGTCATCTCGACTAACCATCAGTTTGGGGATGAAGGTTGTGCTCTCATCATCAATTGTGTCCCGTGGCTCTCTACGAAACTCTTCGAAAAAATTAGTAATGAAATCCTTGGATCGATCAATACTATGGATATAGCACTCCATGTATACGGACTATCTCCCAGTATATCTGACACAGCCGAAATCTTGCGTTGTGAAGGTCATCATACAATTTAGAAAGTGTCTTGACTTAATGTGGAGTCCGATCACCCACACTGCGTCATGCGCTCAAGATGTCAGTGGTAAGTGAGTCACAAAGTTCATCGTGACATGCTCCCACTTCCACTCAACCCTCTAGAAATTTTGGAGTAATCCCGTGACCTGCAGTGCACCGGCCTTTACCTGTGACATGTGAGGCGTCGTCGAACAAATCTCCCAGCCGTGTTTCTTCGTCCCTACTCGATATTAGTGATGAAGATCATGGTACATCTTCATGCCATAGATGCACGAAGCGAGAGCAATGGAACTCTCGGATCTCCTCTCTCGGATCTTCAATCCTGACTCTTCCTATCACAGAAGATTACCATCCATGTGAATGAGCGTATGCGTCCACTATGCTCCCATTGTATCAGGTCACGATGAAACCAATAACTACATCAATGTGTCCTTAGGACTCGATCACTCTGCTCAATAAGGAAGGTGTAGACACTAAGCTCCCCAAGGTACCTTGAGCACGGTGTGTATTGCTGGCAGAACTGTCAGCAATCGAGCATACACCAGCTCGGGAAGCCTGTGCTTCACCTCCCATGATTTTCGGCAGGCGCGCATCGGCCCTTCCGTTTGCCTTACCCAGGGTTGGTGTCTGAAGTGAAATCTTAATCCTCCAGATAATTCATCCACCTGCGTTGCCTCATGTTGAGATCCGTGTGTAAAGATGTACTTGGACTCTTGTTGTCTTAAACACACCTCGGGTGTTCACCATATAGGTAGTGTACCAAATCTTCAAGGCGAAGGTAGGCCTGACTCCATGTCATGTATGGGATAACTCTTCATCGTGGTTCTTTGTTCTAAGAACCGTAAGCCACCTACCCTTCAAACTACATAAAAAAATCCCGGTCAGATCCTTGGGAGAATGTCCTGATACTGCCCCGTGTACCTCATCACAGCTCGGGACTATCGGAATGGGAGTTAAAGTAAGCCTCCTTTTCAGTTCTGGGATGCCTTTTCACACGAGGTCATTCGCTCCGAAGCGACCATCATTCCGAGGTCGATCTCGTCATAGGTGTAGCTAGCAGGGAGAAGTCACCGATGAACCTCTGTAGTGCCCTACTAATCGGCTTAGTGTATCTTGAAGGCGACTTTTGTCTCTCGACTCGTAACTACTTCAACCTTCTTCGGGTCACGGATACCCCTGAAACCCGATATCACGTGCCCACGAAAGTCCCACCTCAACAGCCAAAATTCATACTCATTGAATTTGACGCTCTGATGGTCTCCCGAAAGTCTGAACGTTCTGAAGTGCTCCTCATGCTCCTCCTCAAACTTGGAGTAGATTAAGATGTAGTCTATGAAGACCACAACAAATTGATCGAATGAGGGTGAACACCCCATGCGTAAAGATCCATGAATCTTTGTTAGGCATTCGTCAAATCGAATAGCATCACTTATGAACCGAAATGCCTAGATCTCGTCCTAAGCGTTGTCATAAGGGATGTCTGCCTCCACCAACCCTCGATTGATGGTAGCAGATTGCGGTCTATCTTGAGAATAAACGTGCTCACTCTCGATTGATCGAATAAATCATCAATCCTTGGTAAAGTACTTATTCTTGATAGTAACCTATTATTAGCGATAGTCTATACAAGCTAGAAAGTCTTTGTCCTTCTTCTTGGAAAACGATGTCAGGCGCCGTAAGGTGAAGTGCTCGATCCCAATAAAGCTCTTGTCAGCGATTCTTGTAACCCGGCCTTGAGTTCTTGCAATTCAGCAGGCGCCATTCTATGTAGAGTAATAGAAATAGGCGATGTACTAGGTGTAACTCAATGGTGAAGTCTCATCCCTCTGCGTGGGTAATCTTGGTAGTTCATTAAGCGATCTCGTGCCCTGAACCCGCCAGGTAGACTCAGAGTCATGTCTCATCCCCATACCCAGGGTGGGCTTGCCCGGCCGACCCATCATTTGCACGTGTCACCCTGGGGAGTGTCTGCGCGGCCTGCGGTAAAGCATCGTGCTTATCCCCCTGAAACATAAAACAAGTATTGTCTAATGTGTAGGTGGTAACTCTCTTACGATCACAATCAATGATGACTTGGTGTGCCCTCAGCTGATCCGTCACAGGATGGCAGTGGCTACGGCGTAAGCGCTGACCACCAAGGTCACAGTGAGTAGAACCACTAAGATCTCACAACTCACAATCTCGTATATCTTATCAAACGTTCACCTTAGCTCTGAGAGAACTCATATGTAATGGCTCTTCGAGTTTCAGCCTCTAAGCTGAATCCTTTGTGTGATGGCCCGCACGCCATACTCGACCCAGGCAGGAGGCCAGACGGACCCGAGGCGCGGTCCTCACTCTTTCTTTTTTCTTTTAATCATTTCAAATAGCCCCGAATCTGATTACTTTCTAAACACATTTCAAATACTCAATGAATATATATATATATATATATATATATATATATATATATATATATATATACAAGTAAATACCACTTTAACATAAAGGTTGTCGTTTGATCAAGCTTCTTTTGGTCGATATGGCATTTCATGCCCATTTGGTCCATTTCCACCTTTATACGATGCGGAATTATTAAGCTAGTTTCCAATATCCAAATGTTACAAAACATAATTAGAGATTCGATTTTCATAATAGTGTTTGAACAAAATGAGTCGAATAATTTCATGTATGCGTGTGGCCCGGGCTATGCTTATCGCCAGGTGTGACTTTGTGATGACTACGATTCGGCGATTCTGCGTCTTCGTACCTATTCACTCGGTACTTGCGAGATGATAAAAGCAACGTGCTAAGCATTTTCATGCTTAATGGTTCCATATAGTACTCTCTTCCATTTCAGTTTAAGTCAAATCATGTCATTTTTCTAAACAATGCTTTTGAACCTTTTTGAATGATCAATGCAATACAATACATATATTCATTTCATATCGTTCATTTTACATTTTATTGATCATTCCAAATATGCACTTTTCATATCTGATAAATCATTCAAAATACCGTCATGCGCCGTAGAATTTCCTTATCAATTTTGCCCACTTAAAACAAATTTAACCTTGCTTCGGTGCACGGGATGGCAATCACCAACACGGTCATTGGCTGGCGTGATTATTAAAAATCAATTCGTGAACCTTCTGGAAATACTTCATTAAACTACGGATAGAAGTGGCACATCATTACGTTCGTTTGCGATGCTTGCTAGTTTGATATGATGATATACCAGTCCCCATCCTCGTGAATTTAGCGATTAACATTCTATTAAGGGCATTGAATCATTCATAGCAAAATACATTATAGTATGTACATTTCTACAACCAATTCATTTTCAATACTCATGCAATTTTTCATATGCAAATCATTTCATAATCAATTGCCTCAAATCAATTAAAACAAATCAATATGCTTTTTCTTATAAATCATTTCAACAATTCAAGTCATTTTGTAATCATTCAAACACTTTGGAATTATAGAGAGAGACGTGGAGAACAAACCAAAAAGCTTGTTGCACTTTGATTTTAATCCTCGGAATCTCGATCAATTCAGGATTTCCTCCTCGTCGACCCTTTATTCAATGATTAACAAATCATATTATTAGTCGAATTATTCTAGAGTTCTATTTAGGTTTACTTTCTACCCAACTCCCCTTTTCCATACATTGTTTCTTTCTTTTTCCCTAATTCCCCTCCTTAGAAAATCCTTAACATTTGTTTTAGGCATTGTTATGCCTCATTTTTAATCCTATTTGTGTGCTATGGGACGCCCACATGGTTCACTTATGTAGAGGATTCGGAAAGAAAGACTTAACTTAAGCATCAACCTGACCAAGCAATTAGTACACTTGGTGCTCTGATCAAATTTTAGAAAATATTTGAGGAACGAATGCCATTTAATGACATGGTTAGATTACAGACAAGGCTTTTCGTAAAGTCGAAACGCGTGAATCGGAGTTAGGATGAAAAAGTAATGGCCAGATTGAAATTTGGTATCAGAATTCGGGCTTAAGGCTGCGAATTTCGCAGGCCGTGCGAAATTTTTTTCACAAGGGTTGCAAAATCTCACAACCCTTGCAAAAGTTTTTGCAAGTTTGCGAAAATTTCCTGCATTCTCTGTTTTTGTTTTCTTTTCCTCTTTGTCATATTTAATCCACTTGAAAACAGTTACCAAACACTCAAATCAATTCGTTTGAGGTTGAAACAAAGCTCACCTTAAAGCATATTTCATCTCAACATTTCAGTTTTGATGACGTCAGGCACGAACTATAACTAAGAAGAACACTAGGAAGAACAAACGAGAAAATTAGTCGGTCATTCTAGGGTTTCTAGTTATGGTTGATTTCTACCCCAATACACTAACTTTTCCATAGATATAGGCTGGATTTACACTTACCTTGCAAGAATGAGTGAAAACCCTAGTTTTCTTCTTGACCTAGCCGTAACTCCTCACCACGGATCGTCCTTCGATTTCTCAGCTTAGGCAAGATCAGTCTAGGGTTTAAACTAAGACAAAACGGCTTGAAGAATGAGGGTAATCCAAGTGATTTTCGGTTTCTCAAAGTGGAAGGTGCGATCGATGAGAGTTGAGATAGAGAGATTTGTGCGAGAGAGAGAGAGAGAGAGAGAGAGAGAGAGAGAGAGAGAGAGAGAGAGAGAGAGAGAGAGAGAGAGAGATGAAGCGATTGAAACGAGGAGGAATGAAATGTCTCTCAAGATATATTTGGTCTTTTTATGAAGTCCTTCACTAAGCCTTGTTTGGCTACACCTTAATTGTATCATTTTCTCATTTTCTCCTTCCAAAAGCAATTTCAATTTCATTTCACTTCATTTCATTTAATGTATACTTTAGCACCCATTACTCATTTATGACCCTTAGGTCCTCATTTGACATTTTTATTAAATTTATTTGGCTCTTGTAAAATTTTCGGGTTTTTATCATTTTTCGTTTTTAGCCATTTAGACTCCAGAAAAATATAATTTAATTTATTTTACACCCTGAACATGTTATAAAACTATTAGGGTATTTTCAGGGCGTTACACTTTACCTATCTTTAACACCGTCAGACGTTTGATCGCCTCCACCTCCTCTCGATGACCATAGTTATCTTGACCGTGAGTCCGTGTCTTGTGGAAGAGTCCCACAATTTTTTTACCTCGGATGAAATGATTTCAGACCATCCCTCAGAGCTTTTTCTCACTTTGGCCATGTCCGTGGCCACATAATCATCAGCAAAACGTGCTAATTCAGTGAACTTATCTATGTATTTGAGCACTGTCATCGTTCCTTGTTTCAATTCTAGGAACTCAGAGGCTTTTGCATGCCGACGAGGCATTAGGAAATGTTGCCCATGAAGATCTCTGAAACTCTTCCCATGTCATTACCTCCAGTTCCTTGAGGCTTTGTTTGATCCACCATACTAGGCACTTACCCTCTAGATGGAGCATTTAGACATTCTCTCCTTGTATATTAGTAGCACATGTGTTAACCCTTCAATATACCTCGACATTAGAACTTTTTCGATCGCTTTTTTCCGAACCCTAAGGTTATGTTTCCTAACCTAGTGTTCATCTTTTCCTATATACATTCTACCATGTATATAATTCACGCCAATATACTTAACACACAATCACGCGATCTAAGCATGAAATGCCTGATGAATCACGATGGTTTAAACCATGTCCATCGAGTCTGATGTCGCATACCTACTCCTTGAGTATCAATTTGTGGAAGAGTGGTACCAGATATATCAGGCACCAGGTAATCATAAACCTAGGCACTGTACCATAACTGCATGCCCTAGACCCATGCCCACCAAGCCCTAGGAATTCGTATACCTAGGCTTTGATACCAAGCTGTGACGTTGGTATTAGATGTACCATAAATGTCCTAGCCTAGGCCCATGCCCCTCAAGCCCTAGGTACTCATATACCTAAGCTCTAATGCCAAGCTATGATGCCCCCTGGCTTCGGGTGCAGTGACCTACGATCAACTGGAAAACTCTTGGATATCGGGTGACCGTCTTGTCGTATTATGTCCCATTCATAGGGATCCATAATTTTAACAAAAATTGAATGATCTTCTTTATCTGAAGTCATCGAAATCCAACCTCTGAAAACATAGTAACATAACCCGTCAGACTGATATAATACAATGACACTCATAGGGTCCTTACGAGTAAAATGACCACATAAGGTCCATTTATCCATGTTCATTTAAAACATGCAATTATATTTTAAAACAATTCATAAGAGTTTAATTCTGACACTCTTACAAATGTACACATTAAGAACAACATTGTTCCAAAATATTTTACAAAATGGTAACAGGCCACATGTCGGCCTCCTTTACAGTACGACTCGAATAAGCGTCGTCCAGAGTGTCTATCTACTTTGAAATGTTTCCCACATATAGGGTGAGCCATGCCCAGTGAAGTAAACTTCCCTACGAGAAATTTCACTCCCCTTTAAGTGCACATGCGATGAGTAAGTGTTCCACAATTCACACATTCCCGAACAAGATTATGCGATCCTGGGTTGGAATTCTACATACCATGAGATGAGGTGAATCAACCGCCGCGCCATGCCACAGTCCTTCACCAGGCTCACTGTTGGGTTTCTACTGGCGATTAAGCATACATACGGAGCGGAAAAATTAAAAATTTCGCCCTTTTCTAACCCGACCAAGGATCCATGTGATCCGATCAGATGATTCAAGGATAGAAGAATACCTTATTCTCACTGGAAGATCCTTGTGCCGCAGCGTCATGTGTGCGTCAATCCTCCTTGTCAAGCGAAAACGCATGACGGTCATCCACCCTCGCAACTATCCACCTGAGCAGGCCTTTTCGGAAGCTGCGAAGCGAGTGTGTTAGCACGATTTTGAGTCTCCACGAAACCCTAGCCACCCTCTCAATTGTGAAAAACGAATGAATTCAATCATATAGGGATCAGCAGGTTTAGATACCAATTTTAGCCTAGGGGTTTCGGCCCATTCTGTAATAGTGTACCACTATAGGTCCACACTTAATGTTGCGATGGGCTCAAAAGCCCATTTCGAACCTGTGGATCATAAAGCGGCCCTAAGCGAGAGCCATTATGACTACCTAAATTATGTGGATATCAATGGCAACATAACCTAATCCACATAATAAATGTCATAGTCCCTTGGTCTCACGATATCCCTAATTGAACACAAGGCATGGACTATGTCTCCCTTGTAAAGTTCAATCATTTATATTTCTCAGCCTCCATGTAAGCGATAATAAAGCTGACATTAATAACCCTTATTATTTCATTTGAGCATGGCCGTACAGTTTGCGTCCTCACATCGAGGGCCCACTGGATATCTGGAAATGAGGAATGAATCTCTTTCATCCCTCCGTCCCTTTAAATGATTTATTACATGTCCAGTTCACGATGCATATTACCACCCTATTACAATGATGTTGAAGCGTATCCCAGTACATAAAGCTCCTTATGTAGGGACCTATGGTGGTGTTAGGTCGAAAGGACAAAAGAAGACATTATTATGATGAAATGCTTGTGACTTATAATCCATGTAGTACTCATGATGGGTCGATCGGTCTGATGATCACTGACATGTACTTATGAGGCTAACTTAATATCATATATGCATGATTAGTAGAACTATGATCATCGATTGAGCTCATACTAGTCTTAATTCACTATTGCTCCTGATAATGAACGACCGGGGACAATTTAGAATAGTATTCCATTTAAAGTCCAGGGGTTCTACTATCAAAAGTCCACTGGCCCGATGACCGTAAGCGGAATCAACTATTTCATGAGTAAATCCCCCAATTAGAAATGTAAGATGATAATGAAAATGCCTCTTTATTGTTGAAATAGTAAGTAATAACAATTACCTTTATTACTTACTAGGGCATATCTTCTTTACTCCATCACACCCAGGAGTCCTTCTTGAACACATCTACCTGATACTTGGCTTGTGCGTGATAAAATCCCTCATTTCTGGATTACATCCAATGATCATTTTAAAAAAAAAATTCATTTGTTTTCAAACCAAAAGCTTTTTGGATATTATACCTCAATGATCATTTATATTCAAAACCATGTGTCTTTTTGTGGGTAGCGAATTTTCGAGGTCTCACCACAGGCTTCGCGCGCCTTCCTATACTTTCACGAGCTTTCCTCGTTGGACACATATGTATTACCAAAATATCCGGACCTTTCACACGGGGTATATATATCTCTACTTGCTATTAAATTTACATTACATATTTCATTTTCATGTATACAACGTAAACCTGTGGACGTTGTCCATGTGCAAACCCACTTAATCAAACACAAGCAGTGTTGATTATAACCCACGCCTCACCGTTTCATGCGATGTCGATTCATATCGCGATCACGATGTGTCATTTCATGCCTATACCATGTCACATATATGATGAATGCTATATGGACAATTCTACTCATGCATATCACCCGTACATTATAGACGATTATATCGGCTTGATTATAAAATTTCAAGCGATCACATTTCATGTCAATATATTTTCACACCGCCATCAACATCAACAGTCATCATCGATCAAGCAATGACATATTGTATCCTCTAACCTAAATTGTGACATAATATGTCCTAAATAACTTTATAAACAAGGCGTGCAATGGCCTTATACCTGGAAACTCATCACATATCCAATACATTACAGGATACACGTATTGACCTCGATCAGTACCACCAGGCATGTGAGCAAACTCAAGCAATGACAACTTGATCCTCAAGACCGATTGTGGAATAGAGATGCCTATAAAACATTCCTGATGACCATAATAGACCACGGAATAGTTGCGAACTCGGTTCGAAATTAGTCCTAATGGTCAATGGACCTGAGCCATTAAACGGCTTAAGGTATGGAGTCAGGAAATGGACCATGCTTGAGCTATAGAGGTCCAAATTGGGTGGTTCAAAGCCTCCGCGCACATCAATTTTACAGATGGAAATATAATTTCCATGAAGAACACTAGCCCAAATTCCCTCTTTTTCCCAACCGAAAATATGTCCCAAAATCTGGACAGTGTATATGGTCAAAATAGGATAGCCTATGGTAGTCCGGAAAATGGACCATAACTTGAGCTATAAGGGTTCAATTTGGGTGAATCAAAATCTTAACATCAAGTTCACAATTGAAGGTACAATATCTATGAAGCACACTAGTCCAAATTCCCCATTTTTCCGAACCAAAAATCAGTCCCAAAATCTAGATGTTTCATAGGGCCAAAACAGGGCAGCATTCCCACAACCCAAAAATTCAGCCAAACAACCCCTAAGGAGCCAGAAAACCGATCTTTCAACCCCGAGCAACCCACTGAGGTATAGAAATGGATTATCAGTCCAAACGGCCCTAAGGGCCTAAAACCCCTAATTTTCAAACCAAAGCGGCCTAAGGGTACCTTAAGCTATTTTCGGTCGAGCAACACTGAGGTATAAAAACTAATTTTTTTAACCCAAACAGCCTTAGGGGAAAAAAAACTCTGACAAACGGTCCTTAGAGCGGAAAATAAACTAAAATAGAAGAATCTCTCTACCTCTTGGAGTGTAGAAGAAACTCTCGGAAGTCTCGTTGACACTTCCTAAACTGACCTTTGATTTCCCAGGCTCCTTGCTTGAATCCTCGTAGAAATCCGGGTGTTTTTTGATACCCACGCGTAGCCTGATCGAAGTAGATGAACTTTTGTTCTTGGCAGGCAAATTCCGATCGATGGTCGTAGAAACGGAACTCGTAGATCGAAAGATAGAAGTTTAATTCTTTATTTTCTCTCCTCTCTCTACGATTTTCCCAAAGCGAGAAAATGCGCTACCTACGATATGATTTTATAACGACTTAGGCTCAGGAGCTTGGCTGCATTGTCTTACGATGTCGCGATTGGTCAGTCAATCCGTTTGTCACGAAATAATTTATTTCGTCCCAGTTCAAGTTCTATTTATTTTAAATGAACTTTCTCAATTTATTTTCCATTTTCAATTTTTTTTTCTCAAAAATCTTGTTTTGGGGTCTATCAGATGCCTCGAAAATCGTGAAAATCCGATTGTCTTGGAATTTAACGAAATTTGTATGGGTAATTAGATTCGCGAGGGCGAATCACGATGGTGAGGTCGTTTAATGTTCCAAGTCTGAAAATTTCAGGTTTGCAACTTGTACACTAAATCCACAATTTCCATCGCTTTACCATTTTTAAGAAAAAATTCAAATTCTACCGGTTTTACAAAATCAATGACAATAATTTAATTAAAATAATCTTAATATGAAAAGTTTGATATTATTACAAATATTTCAAGAAAAGGAGTGTTAATTTTAGTTTCTATTTCTAAAATGAAATGTATAGAACAAATTTTTAATTATCATTTTAACTTTTAAAAGATTATTATAATTGGTTCATTCTCCATCTTATTGTTAATACATCCTCTTAAGACTATTTAAATATAAACCTATGTTTTCATCTTCATTGTTATACAAGGAACTTTTACATATTTCTTATACCTTCAATACAATATATTCTATTGATATTTGCTACCATTGGATTCACATTCTTTTGTTTCTAATATTTATTGTTAATTATCACATCTATAATATCATTTATCACCTTTTTCTCTCTCTTTTCTCTTTTCTCTCATAAAGTATTAAAATTTGATAATATTTCATAGGTTGATTTTGTGGAAGTTGTACGCACAAATTTCATCATAAATTAACAAAACAATAAATTGTAGTTTTTTGTACTTATAATGAGATTTTGTTAAGTTCCTTTTCCTTTTTAAAACCTTTTTTCATTTTTAAAAAAAACACAGTTTTGCAACATATTGATGACTATGATTTGATTTGCTTATATCTCTCGTTTTCGATCGAACGCACATCGCCTTAATCCTTCACAACAAGTAAACGCCGTAACACCGACGACGACAAAACCAACAAATACACAAAACCACTACAACAAAATAATGACAAAATCACAAAAAAAAAAAGCAAATTAAAAACCCAGATGTATGAAAGAACTACTTTATTTCAAAAGAAAATGATATAAATAGATGTAGATTGGTGATTTCAGGTCAAGAATGACAAAAAAATCAACCTTTCGTGTTTAAGGATAAGGGGGTAGAAGAGAAAGAGACGAGAAAAGGAGCCGGGGGTGAAAGCCTTTTTTCTTTGTACAATCATTTTTGCAGATCCAGAAAAATCCCTTCCTTGGAAAAAGCCCCCCTATTTTGAATTGCTCATTTCAAAGAAATTCGATTTCTTTGTAGGAGTGTTGATTGAAAACCCTGGAAAGTATCATATTAATGTTAAAAGTGACCAATGTAGGAGTGTTTGACTTGACCCTTGTTTCAAGAATTATTTTGTATGTGATCATGATCGATATCTGAATCTTCTTCTAAATTTCCACCTTAATTTGCTGGTTGTGTGTAAACCCTTGTGATTCAAAGAAGCCATGGGTGGGTACTGGATGGAGTGTTGTTGTAGTTCTCTTGTATTCTCCTTTCTCATAGTCTCTTCATTTTGCTCAATATACGCGAAAACCCAGCTTTCCCACCAATATCCAAGTTATGCAAACGTCTCCAGGTCATGGGCTAACAGCGTGGGACAGCGGACGAAATCCTCAGAGTGGGTAACCGTGAGTCCCATCCTTGTTAGACAAACCAGTGGCCCAGGATTCATCTATGGCTTCTACTGCCAGTATGATAGCAATTCATGCCTCTTTGCAGTTCTCATCTACCAAGACGAAGACTACCCTCAACTTGTGGCCCATAAACAGAAACGATCCGGTCAGACTTAATGCTACTGTTGAACTCACTGGACAAGGGGATTTGATCTTGTCTGATGCTGATGGCACTCTGGTTTGGTCCACAAACACACCTGACAAGAATGTTTTAGGCTTAAACTTGACTCATTTTGGAGAGATTATGCTCTTCAACACAGAAAACTCTTACGTGTGGGATTCTTTCAATCAACCAACTGACTCTATGCTTGTGGGTCAATGGTTGTCTGGTGGGATGAAGATGAGGGCTAGTATATCATTCAAATTGACTTGAAGGTTTGTTTTCAATTTTGTTCACACCTTATGGATTTGCTGCTCATTTAGATTCCAATCCTTCGCAGCTCTATTATGAATTCAAGAGTGGAGATTCTGTATCTGTTAACACTGTAGCAGATGAAGCCTATTTTTGGTAATATAATGGAGGCCTCGCCGTGTTCAATAATGACGATTCCTAAAACAATTTACTTACTTCTATTCCGGAGTCAGTATCTGCTCAATACATGAAGTTGGGGAGATGGTCATTTCCAGGGTTTTATCAGTGGCAAGAATCTGCATCAACCTGAACGAGGTGGCTGGATCTTCTGAAAGGAAAAATAGACGAGCGTGGATACCCATCATGGTTCAAAGTCAGACGGCCGACTCTGACGGTCCCAGACGTAACTGGTCGCGTGGGATCGGTCGCGTATCGGCCGATACGCAAAATAAAATAATTAAAATATTTAAAAATTATTAAAATATTATATAAATTATTAGAAAAATATATATAATTAAGGAAGCTAAAATTTTAATAAAACAAATTTTTTTTTATATTTAAAATTATTTAAATAGAAGCACGAAGCTATCTGAAAGATATGCATGCTCATGTTAACAAAAGAAATTATTTTATTTCAAATATAACAAAATGTCACCAAATACATCAATCAATACCATGTTGAATGCCGAGGGGGCTCAAAATCATTATCATCATCATTAGTCCTACGACGAGCATACAAATCAGGACGATAATTTGCATAGCGAGAATGTGGTTGAAAGAATTGTTCATCACTTGAATGTGTTGGCTGAGATGATTGGGTTGATGATCCATAATTAGGAAAATATGGCCTTGGAGGCTGTACGGGCTAAACACCATGCTGATAGTATCCAAAACCTCAATAAGCAACGCTACTGCTATCAGAAGATTGGTCATATCCATGTGAACCACTAGATCTTGTTCCCAAAGTGGTTGAATACCGATCAAAAATCATACCACTAAAAGCATTGGAAGAATTATCACTTACCCAAAGTTATGATAGGATCTATCTCCCTCCCCTCGAAATGAGGTATCGCTCTCCCAGAGCCATTAGATCAATGGCCATCAATCCTAAGCATAATTCGATCTATAATCATGCCCACCTAATACCACTAGGAAATAGTCAGTCCTTCCAGGTTCTTTCGTTGTTCCCATATGTCTGGCCTATATCCATGATCAATATCTTGTGTGGCATAATAATTCTCATTTCCCCGCTACCACGACATACCAATACATCAACTTTATTAACATAACCACTATCAACAGCACTGCTTGCTCCAATGCCACCACCTACTCCATTGTCCCCACTGGTGTCTTCACTATCTTCACTGTCACCAACAATGTTGCTACCCCCTCTATTGGCTCTATCGTCACCTTCATCACTACTAGTATTTGAAACAATTATTTGAGGAGCCTTACCTTTACGAGAAGAACCAATTTCTCTTCCTTGCGCAATACTGCTTCCACGCCTACTTACCCTGTTACTTGTGCCACTATCATCAAAGACGGCCGTTCCTACCTTCTCTAGAGGGAAGGTCCTGATCCCAATCCAATCCAAATTATCGATGATAAAATAGGTTCTCTCAGATCCACCATCTAATATATCATCGGGCCATTAAAAATAATATGATTTAGGTCAATTGATTGTACAAATCTTCACGTCTGCTCCTCGCATCAAATTCTTAACTCGAAGTCGCACATTGTAATGGACATAAACTAACTTATGCAACTTTTTCATTGCTAAACGACAAGAACTTTGTGTGAATCAATGACCATGTGCTCCACTTCTTCGCCAACCGTGATGAAGAACATGTTTGACTTAGAACTTGACAGTAATCTTTTTTGAAGATGTGGACCTTCATCACCATAATTGTTCCACCATTCAGCCTATTATTAAAAAAACATATTAGGCACAAATATATATTTAATAGAAAATGATGACAATATGTATTCAAAAAAAAAAATATATATATATATATAGTGAGTACCTAAAAGAGAGTGATTTATTGCTTTTCTGGTTAGTGCACTTCCAAATTCTCCTTGGCCTTCAACAAATAATTTCACCTACATTGTAATGTTCTTCACTTTATTAATGCACATTATAAATACAAAATATATTATAAAAATAACACAAGTTATCGTTATACTGCTCATAGCTTTTATTCTGCCTATCCAAATCTGGCTCCACCCTTGATAAACCCTCCTTTAGTCCAAGTTTAACTTCCGGATGGTGGGAGAATTGCTTTGAATATTGAAGCATTGGATTTAAAAAATAAGTCGATTGTATAAAATTATTGGGCTTATAATACTTTGCCTTTAAATAAGATAATAATAACTGTATAAGGAATTTTTTGTATTACCTGCAGCGTGCAAATGTCTATGCAATTGATTTGCCCACCTTATGTCAATGACTTCCCAATACCTTTCCCAATGTTTCACGATGCCTTTTATAGCCAGTTTAGCTCTATCCATTGCTTCATAAATGATCGGGACAAAGGTGGGCTTTTTTATCTTGATCAACCAATTTCAAAACTTTGACTAGAGGTTCCATGATGATTTGGACTTTGCCTTCTTCCAAAACTGACGCTTTAAGATAAGGTTGATACCTTATCTCTTAAACTCTTTCTCGCCCAATCTTTGTCAATTCACGCCACTCATTTGTCAGGCACATCATCTTTAAATCGCCTCATAACGAGTAAGACTCAAGGAAATAAATTCAAGGGCAAATGGGTTATCTCGGGGCGCAAGAGAATTCTATCCTTGGTGAAACTTTCATCAAATTGACTACTGAGCTATTATAAATAAAGCTTGTGATCATCTTTGCTTGATCTAAAGTCTCCTTAATATGCTTCATGTTTCCAATATCTTCAAGCATTAAATCAATACAATGCGCTGCACAAGACTGAACAAATGCTTTCGCTTCTCCATCAACAACATACCAGCTGCTTTAAAACTTGCTTCATTATCAGTGACTACTTGTACAACGTTTTCCTCCCCAACCTCCTTAACAATCTTATCCATAAGGGAAAAGATGTAATCTGCCGTCTTAGGCATGTTGGTAATGTCAACTGAAGAAAGGTATATCATGCTTTTATCACAATAAACCATGAAATTGATGATAGGCTTTCTAGTTCTAGAACTCCAACCATCACACATGATGGTGCATCCATATACAAGCCATTTGGCCTTCAATGTTTATATATACCTCAAGCTCTTGCACCTCCTCCTCCAGATATGCATTGCCAATTTGGTATCCTGTAGGACCCTTGATACCCGGACTTGCTTCTGCTATGGTATCAATCATGTATTGATAGTAAGGCCCACTATCAGCTGCATTGAAAGGTATTCCATTGAAGAGAAAAAATTTAGAGATGGCTTTACCCACTTTCTTTGCACCTTCAGCGGAAAACATACTTTTTATTGATTTTTGTTTGGAAGGAAACATGTAGGAGTCAATCCCCTTTGGGGGTATGTTAGCTCCTCTCTTATGGCCGAAACTCGATCGCAAGCCACACTGATACCGACACTTAAGGTCATGCGAGAAGATTCACCCCTCTCATGCCCGTGTCTACCTTCTTCAAAAACACTACCGACCTCTTCATTGCATGCTTCATTTGTTCTTCTAAATCAGTCATCTCGACTTCTCAACTTCATCGTAATCGCCTCATCAATTTCCATGAAAAATGTTCTTCATTTAAAGAACTTTATAAGTCGCTTCCTTCTTTTTTCTTTATCTCGAATTTTTTTCGTCAAGCATTAGACATATAGCAATCTAATGCTTTGTGACACTCCGCAGTACACTCGACATCCTCTCATTTTGTCCGGAGATATGTGCAATGTGTTGCTTTAATCTTGTTATGCCTCCATGAATAACCTTTCCACAATACTTACATTTGGGGGTTCTTCTATTACCACCTAATGGTTCTGCATGCTCCCAACCAATATCATGTTTTGAAGCCATTCCAAAATGTTCACCTAACCATGTATAAAAGTAAAACAAAAAATATCAAACAATTAAATTATTATTTATGCAATTAGATTAATTATTCTTATTTATGCTTGTTTTTCATAAATTATTAATTTTGAATTAATCTTATTTATGTTTGGTAAAATAAATAAAATAATAAAAAATAATTGTATTTTATATTGTTCACAAAAATATGATTTATGGTTTTGTTATTTATTATTTTATTTTTATTTATAATATATTACCATACTAATTTAATATTAATACAATTAGATTTAATTATTCTTATTTATGCATGTTTTTCATAAATTTTTTAATTTTGAATTAATCTTATTTATGTTTTGGTAAAATAAATAAATAATAAAAAAAAATTTAAATTTTATATTGTTCAAAAATATGATTTATGGATTTTGTTCATTTATTATTTTTATTTTATTTATAATATATTACTATACTAATTTAATATTAATACAATTATTAATTATTCTTATTTATGCTTGCTTTTCATAAATTATTAATTTTGAATTAATCTTATTTATGTTTGGTAAAATAAATAAAATAATAAAAAAATAAATTTATATTGTTCAAAAAATATGATTTATGGATTTGTTCATTTATTATTTTTATTTTATTTATAATATATTACCATACTAATTAATATTAATACAATTAGATTAATTATTCTTATTTATGCTTGTTTTTCATAAATTATTATTTTGAATTAATCTTATTTATTTCATAAAACAAACAAATAATAAACAATATTTAAATTTTTATATTGTTCACAAAAATATGATTTATGATTTGTTCATTTATTATTTTTATTTTATTTATAATATATTACCATACTAATTTAATATTAATACAATTAGAATAATTTTGCTTGTTTTTCATAAATTATTAATTTTAAATTAATCTTATTTGTTTGCAAAATAAATAAAATAATATTTTTATTTGTAATTTATATTGTTCACAAAATACGAAGTTATGGTTTTGTTAATTAGTATTCTTATTTTATTTATATTTATGGTAAATATATTTTATTTTATTTATATTTATGGTAAATATATTTTTGGTTGAGATAGGGACAAAATTGGTTTCTGGTGATAAAACGACGTCGTCTTGACATTTTTAAGGCCAAAACGACAAGAAATGATACTGCAATTTTTTAAAATTCCGCATATCAAACGAATGCTGCTTTGATTTTGCATTTTTAAAAAAATAATAAATAATGAAACGACGTCGTTTTGTCTTCTGCAGAGACGAAACGACGTCGTTTCAGCCACCCTCAAATGCTTAACAGAGGAATTTGTTCCTCATTTCCAAAATTCCACCACCAATTTTACTGCAGCCGGCACCTAAGGGGGAGGGAGGGGGACAAAGTGGGGGTTGATCTCACCTGCAATCGGGCTGAAATGACGCGATCATGACTGGCGACGGCGTAGGTTGTTTGAGGAAGCATCGAGGTCCAAATTGGCCCAAGAGAAAATCCCAGATTTTGGATCAACGATTGGATGCTGGATCGACGGCGACCGACTGAGGTAAGTTCTCTTCTTCCGTTCTTCGTTTCTTGAGAAGTTGAGATTTCGATGTCTCAGATCTAGAGACCTTCTTTGTTCAGATTGTTCTTCGTTTCTGCTCTTCTGCAATTTGTATTGTTGTTGGTTGTACTTGGTTCACGGGTTTTTTGCTTTTCAGAGAATCTCCGGGAAGCGTGAAGATTTTTAAGTGGGATTTTGGTTCCGCACAAATCAGATTCGTTTTGTCTTCTCGAGTTCACCAGTCATCCTGAACTCGGCCGAGTTGACCGATTTTAGCCGATTTATACCGAGTTACACCGATTCAATGCATACAGTCAGATTCGGGTCAAGTATCGACTCTACAGACCGAGGCGAAAAGAAGATGAACTGGCCGAGTCAGACGGACTCGGCCAATTTTTTGAACCCTGATACCCATTAGAATGTGGGAGATATGGTATCTCGCTTCCTAAGGGCGCTGCTTCCGCCCCCAAGATTAATCCAATGGAACATCCTACTTTAAGCCCATGAACGAAAAGCAACCAAACCTCGGGCTGCTCTATACTTCCAACTGCTATCTGCCACCGTCCTGTAATGCCAATCTTTATTGAGTCAAAAACAGATTACTTTTTTCTTTAGGGGCGTATATTCACATACATATACGTATTTTGCAAGCACGAAAAGCCGCTCCGTTTAAGTACACCAAGTGTTTCGGGCTTGGGGATTGCTGCTCGCTTTCCTCCAAAGTCTTTCACTCAAAAACATAGATGGAAACATCCAATTACAGCACATTCTCATTTTTAAAGTGCGTAACAAAACAGAGGTCGCTTCGAAACAAGACTAAGACTGAAAGACACATGCCCTCTAATGGTATTTGGATCAAGTCTTGGAGCATTTTTGGGTGTATTTGTTTGCATTTGTGCTTGTCTTTTGTTTTTATGGAAGAGGAGACTCCCTTGAAGTTTAGGAGGATTATTTAGACGGGGTACAAGGAATGCCCACTACATTTTCCTACCATGCACCAAAATTAGTCAAGTAATGAAAATGGCGGATCGCCAGTGTTTGGAAGTGGACTTAAGCAATGGAATGAAAGTTGCAGTGAAGCGGGTTGAAGGCTTAGGGCAAGTCAAGAAGTCATTTTTGGCCGAAGTTAAGACGATAGGTAACATTCACCATGTGAATTTGGTAAAATTGATCGGATTTTGTGCCAATAAATCACATGTGTTGTTAGTCTATGAGTACATGTGCAATGGATCTTTGGATAAGTGGATCTTCCACATAAACAAGGACTTTACACTTTGTTGGCAATCAAGAAGGAATATCATACTTAACATAGCGCCAAAGGTTTGGCCTTTATCGACGAAGATTGCAGGTAGAAGATATTTCATTTGGACATCAAGCTTCAAAACATCCTCTTGGATTAACACTTGAGGGCAAAATTTCTAATTTTGGATTGTCGAAGGTCCTAGAAAAGGATTAGAGCAAAGTTGTAACAATAATGAGAGGAACACCCGGCTACTTAGCTCCATAATGGTTGAGCTCAATCATTACAGAAAAAGTGGATGTTTACAACTTTAGGGTAGTGGTATCGAAATTCTTGCAATAAGAAACATCGATCGTCCAAATGTAAGAAGACATGCATTATTAAGATCTGTGGAGAAAGGCAGAAGAGGAGCAACTTGCAGACATAATTGATAAAGAGAGCGAGGACATGCAAGAACATGGAGAGAAAATAGTAGAGATAATGAGGTTGGCTGCATGGTGCCTGCAAAGTGATTATTCCAAGAGGTCGTCCATGTCCATGGTGGTGAAGGTTTTGGAGGGTTCAGTTGGAGTAGAAGTTGAGTTGGATTTCAAGTTTTTCATAATTGTTTGCCTTTTTCCATATAGACTAAAAACCCCTCAAATTCACATAGTTACAAGAGCCTTACACTTCTCTTGCAGCCATGTCACTTTGGATAAACTTGCTTGATTAAATAAACTTTTCTTGGTGTTCAGATTTTTAAAATGGTCTAGTCTATGACACCCATAGCGCAATGTGTCATACAAGTAAGAAAATATGAATGTAAGTCCGTGCATCATTCCCACGTGAGATTACAAGAATTTGAAATCAACTACCCCAACGACTGAAGTTCTATGCTATTTGGACTAAAAATTGATAGTGAAAGTTTTATCTAGAAAAATAAAGATCCTAGACTATTAACTAAAATTATAAACTGAAATAACATGAAAACAACCAATAATAAAAAGAACAAATTACTGGACCGAATCTATTCCCTGTGAGAAACGAAACTATCAAAGAATTACAATGAAATGCTTAATCTTGGGCCACGAAAGTACATTGCTCTGTTTGAAGTGATGGATCCGATTTGTCCAAGATTGCCTAAATGTTGCAAATAAGATTTCTCCCATATTCATCTGTTAGAAGCCCGCTTTCCTTTAAGTCAAGATCTAACCAAGCATTTGTATTTCGCTTTCTTCTTGCAAGATCTCGGTATTTTTCTTTCAATACTACACCTTTCTTGATGATCCAGCATCTTTTGCTTCTTTCCTTCAGGGATTTTTGCAAAGTTCTACCACTTAATCGGGTGGCTCATCCTTCGATCTATCGTTCTTCCTTTCCTTGATTAGATCTTTAGTTAACACAAAGGGTTGGAAGCTTCCTTAGATTTGAGGTGAAATCTCCGACATTTATATTGATAAATACTCTCCTTCAACTTCACTCAGAGCGAAATGAACTTTCAAAGCTCAAATATATCATCACCTAAAATTTAACATACCCATAAGTGAATGCCTAGATCCTCAAGAATTTCCAACTCATACACAGAGGCATCCCGAAATCGTATAAGATATACCCCTTAAACTCGGTATTCTGGTGACTAACATTGGGAACTTATAGATTCAAAAACACCACCAAGTAAATAAATCACAACCTGAATACTCCTTCCATATTTCAGAATGATCAGAATTCACAAGAATCGAATCCAATGAATACAGTTTAATTATCAAGATCATAATTAACAATGGAGCATCAATCAGTTACAATCACTGAATCGTAATTAAATCGAGAAGAAAATGAATTCTAGAAATTTGTCTAGATTTCACAATTTTTAGCACTTAAAAAAATAAAAGAAATAAAACTAAATTAATCGCTTTTCTCGCACAGCTTCTCCGATTCGCATCCGTAAAAGAAAAGAAAATAAAGAAAAGAAAAGAAAATAAAATCAAAGAAAATCTACTCTAAACTATACAATGAACCCTTCTTCTCTCCCAGTTCTCGATGTCGAGAGTGAAAAAGTTAGAGGTTACTTTACTATTCTAACACCGTTCATTTATAATCAAGCCAAAAGAAAATGGGTCGAATGCACAAAGATCCAGAATTTCAAAAGAAAAAGCCCAGATATCGCTTCGGGTCGCGAATTCTCAGGTTGATGTCGCGACTGACCCCTTTATCCGTTCCACTCGGGCCACGATCGTTTCTTCGGGGCCATGACTTCAGTTTCTCGCAGCCTTCATGATTTCATGGTTGCGACTTCAATTGTGGTCGCGCGACCTCTTCGTCTTAATTGATGTCGCGACCTTATCTCACGTCGCAACCTCGCTTGTCGCTCCCTTCCTCGCTACACCCTCGAGTCACGACTCTCCACCCCAGTTGCAACCTCTCCTTTAGTCACAACACCACTTTAGCTACGAGTCATGACTTCCTTCCTTGTCAGACTCGCATCGCGACCAGCTTGATGTCGCGACCGCTTCTCGCTTCTATCGCCACCAGTCGTGACTTTCTTTCAAGTTACACCTCCTTTTTGGTCTTCCTCGCCTGATATGTCAGACTTAGGTTATACCAATAACGTCGCGACGCTTGATAAAGGCCCTGTTTCTTTGGGGGTGGTAAACCGGTCGTGACCTCAATATGACGTCAAGACCTCACATACTCCTTTCTGGTTGTAGATTGTCTCAGTTGCTTTAAACATAATTGCAACCCGATAGTTTCGATGCTCGTTGTGTATTCGTGTCGCGAATTCCTTTGGAGGTTCTGGATCGACAAGGGTCATAACTTCCATTTGCTTCGTAAGGACTTGGCGAGGTTTCATGTTACGACCTCAATATTAGGGTTGCGATGGCTTTGTAATGTCTATTGTTTTAGGTCACGACCTAGTGATTGGTCGTGATCTTCCTTTGGGGTCCTTGAATAACAAAAGTGGTCGCAACTTCAATTTCCCTCACCTGACTCGCTTAGCTTCAGTTCCCCGTCGCGACCTCAATATTAGGTTACACTTACTTCGATCTCCTCCAACCTCTTGTAGTTGCAACCTCGCATCTCCTTGTTGTGACTCCCAATTAGCTCCATGTCGTGGATTCGTAAATACATCAGCCGCGATCTAGAATAAGGTTTTAATCGAAGCACTTAGCTGCAACCTCATTTCACAAAGAACTTCCTTTGTGGCTTCATCAACGGGATCAAAGTCGCGACCCTCGCATCACATGTCACACCTCTACATTTTCTCGCCTCTTGAATAATTTATTTCAGATCAACCACACTTTCTTGGCTCAACCTCATTAACTGTCTTGGTGATGTTGTGACCTGAAATAAACAAACGAGCTCCTTGTCACGACTTCCATTTTCAGTTCATGTACCTTCTTTTCGTTTCCTCAGTCGAATTCTCTTCAGCTTTTGCTAGATTTTCGCTATGTCGTATTTTTCTGCAAAATTAAATTTGAGTAAATTACCCAGGTTTCTGCATATGAATCAACAATTATCTTGTAATATACTCAGAAAAATGGATTAAAAATCAAATGAGTTTTTAGACTCATCAAATTCCCCCAAACTTAAAATTTTGCTTGTCCTCAAGCAAAGAAAAGAAAGAATTGTTTGTCCTCAAACAATTAAGCTTAAATTTTAAGGACATTTTTCTGATTCAAGCCACAGTCTTTCTTATTCCAATCTCTTAACTTGAAATAGAGATAGCAACATCATTTTAAATTTCGCCGATTGAAGAGAAAAATGATTTTTAATTTCCATCACAAATTCCTTGATGAAATCATGTATTTAAACGCTGGTCTAACAAGTATTGTTCTCTGTGTGTGTGCAGGTCTTCAATCCTTTTCATCTTCATGTCAAATTCAGTTAATCTTCTGGGAGTCTCCTTAGAAAACTGGTCAAGGTCCCATAGGCTTGTTTTTCATATTAATCTCCACTAATGTAAGTAATTTCAACTTTCAAGATCAAAGAGGTCTTTCAAGCTTGTAATGTCATTTAGGTATCAGATAATGGGAAATTTTGCTGCAAATTACCCAGTTTCCACTCTTTTCTTTCTACCTTATTGCCTTCAAATTTTTCATCCTTTTCCTTCGTACTATACTTCTTAATCTCAGCTCAGTGCATCTTTTTGAAATCTTTTTATGGCATTTTGATTGCCACTTGCACCTTATCAGGCCAGTTCCCTTGTTCTAGAACTCTTTTGCTTCTATTTTTCTAAGAATGAGAATAGTGCAATGTTTTGTCTTCTTAGGCTTTCTATCACCCTTAGAGAACTTTGGGCCAGCAACTCCCATACCAATTGGCTTTAGGGTACTAGGTGTTAAACACTCATCAGCTGTACTCACAAAGGAGATAGGCCACAAGACAAAACTTATTCCCCTTTTTCTCAATTTCTGTTTCTTTTTCCCTAATCTTTCAAGTTATTTCTTCTCCTCCTTGTAATATATGGAAATATTTTTCCCCCAAACTTGTTTCTTCCTTTACAATAGACCTTCATGTCGAAACCTGGATAATTGGGCCTTTTGTCAGCAGATTATCACAAGGAAGGGATTCGTGTTTCGCGCCATATCATTTGAAGAATTAAGGCTTGTTTGGCTCAAAGCATGGAATTAGAGTGGTATGCCTTAGCATATCTTGAGGGTAGGTCGAAAGCTCAAATTGCCAAGGACGGCCTCTATCACTTCATATCGCTTTTACCCCAGATTTCGCCCCACCACAATCTAACAAGTTCTAGGACCATGCACTCTTAATCACGAATTTCCCAAAAGATGTTCCTCATTCTTCTCAAAGTTTCATGAGTTTTGTTAGCCAAGTGTATTGTTTCTTCAAGACTTGTATTGATTCACTGTTTATGTACACACTTTCAATCATTTTATTTGTTCTTTCAAGATTATTCTTTTTCACTTTGCACCAACCCTAGATTTTAAATAAGGTCATCCCATTCCAATTTATTAGTCTATGCCCTTATTATTTTTCCCGCATTTTAGTTCAAAATTTGTCATTGTTCATTATTCGTGCAAGGTTCTAATAATTGGCACATTAACCAGGAAATGACACAAACACACAATTTCTCCAATCATGTTCATCCATGAAACAACACATAATTATTCACAATCAAATTTTCAGTTAACAATGCAAACACTATCCAACAAGCAAAGAAGGTAACTATCAAATGAAAATGCAATAAAACACAGGACAATTTGGATGAACACAATGGATTTCTATTAAAATTTGGGAATGTACAGATTGAGAACATGCTAGGAAAATTTTCAGGTTCCTTTTCTTCTTTTGTAGGCTTTTTGAGGTATAATGTTAGGAGGGTCTACATGAGCGCCATCTTCAGGATGAAACTTAGGAAATTTCATCTCAGTTTTGTCTCTCGAATACGAGAAGTTTCTTTGCCTTTACCTTATATCTCCTTCATTTATTTGGGTACTGATGAAGTGTGTGCTGCTTCTTCCCCACGATTCTTGTCCCTTCTAACTTAGAAGCCCCAACTCTTGGAGTTTGAATGAATTCTAATTGATCCCGGTTCCAAGCTCTCAGGCCAAATTTTCTTCTATACACATCATTGTCCTCTAATTGCTGATCTCTATCCTTAATTAATTTCTCAAATTCTTTTGAACTATTCTATGGGAATATTTGAGCCTTGATCTTCTGAGCTTCTTACCCTCATTTTCTGCTTCCTTCTTCTTCAGTATGTTGAGAAGATCTGCATCTCTCTTGAATTGATTGTTGTAAAATGCCTCCATTTTTGCATTCATTTTTCCAAGCATTTTTTCTTCTCTTCTCTGTAGCTCCTCTTTCCACTCTTCTTCTCCGAGCTTCCAATTTTGCTCCCACATCTGCTCCTTTCTAGCTGCAGCTTCTAAAAAATCTTCTCTGATCTGCTGCTGTCTTTCCCATTTCTGCTCTCTCTCTTCCATCTCCCTCTTCATTGATCGGAGCATTTCCATAATTTCTATGTTATCTTCTCTGCTCCTTGATCCTTCTGCTTGCGAAGGCAAGTGCTCCTGTACCTCAGGATAGGAATGGCTCAAAGGGCTCATCCTGAAATGTGCTTCCTCTGCCACTACTGGATGGATATCTTCTAGTATTGCCTCCATCTCTCTTGTCTCATTCTCCTCAGCTGGCACTATTTCTGCTTCATCATCCACCTCCATTATTTCTTTCTGCTTTTTTCCTTTGGGTCCCCTTGTCACTCCAGTTAGGGTCGGAGGGCAGAAACATTCTCTTCTTCCTCCGCATTTCCCTTCGCTGCCCGAGAAATGAAAGTGCGGTGATGGTGGTAGGGTGAGGATCCGACCCTCTTATTCTGGTGGTAGCCTACGATGGACTCTTCAATCGAGTTCCTATGTTTCATTTTATATCCCTTGAAAAGGCATATAAAGCGATGGCCTCCCCCGTTTCACAGTGACAGATGCTTAGTAGGGAATCACTCTGAGTAGATGAAGTAGAACCGGACCTTTGCTTAGCCGGTGAGGGCTCCCCTTTTGATTGCGTGGTGGGGTTCTTAGTGGCCTCCCATTTTCCCTTTTCTGCCTACTTAGGTTCGGTATCTTTTCATAGTTGGGATTTTCCGTCTTCTTATACTTGGCAGTGCTTGAGATCCTCAATTTAAACATTTCATTGATAGTCTATGCGAAAGGTACAAACACCCCTCGCATGGAGCTAGATCCTCCTTACATTGTATGTTGCATAAAACTCCCTGGCAAGAGCAGAAAATCTTGGCGCCTTGTGTTCACATATGAATCCCCAACCTATTTTCTCTATTACCTCATAAAATGGGGGAATCAGTTTCCCAAAACCCCTTTCACCCACGAAATCCTTGTCAAGCAATTATCTTGTTCCCCTGATTAAATGACTTCTTTGAAATGAAGTCCTTGTCGTCTCTTTGTGCTTCTTCCTCTGGTGCTCATTTGTCCTTTGTCTCTTGCATCCCCTTGTTCAACCGCACAACTCTTCTTCCTCTAATTTGGGGTTCTTTTCGTATTGATTCCTTCAATATTGGGGTTCCAATTAAAACTTTTCCTTGCCTCGACACTCACGCATAATTTCGAGTGATCAGTTTATTCAAGATTCTGATGTCGTCTTGATTCTTGCCATGAGTGAAGATTTGTGAAGGCACTAGTTCGCTATCTGGTTTTAGGGTTTTAAGACTCGAAACGATGGATGCGATGAAGAGTTGGAATGAGGATTTGGCTCAATATGTATTCTTCACTTGGGGAAGTGGCGACATTAAATTCCGAGTCTCTTCGATACGATTTTCACTAAATGCTATCTTTAATGTTACCCAGCGCCAAATGAAGGTTTAAAGCACCAATTTTATTAAGATTTGGACAAGTGCAGTGCGCAACCTAAAAGTTTTGTGTCACCATTGACCTGCGATGTGGTCCCACAACCACTCAATCTCTGTTGCGACCTGTTACTCTAACTTGTGCTTCAATGTCGGCTTCTTGTTCGCGACTGTGAATTGATGTTGCGACCAGAAATCTGTATAAGCTCCAAAAATCTATGTTACGACCTGAAATCTTCTCATCCTAATTATATTCATTTCTATCCTGGTTGCGACTTAGATAGTCTATTGCGACCAAGAAAATTTCCAGGTCTCCTTGAACAATTAAATTCACAACAATTTCAATTCACCGTCAATCAAAACAAATACAATTCAATTCATATTCATGTTCACATATTCAACGAATCCATTCACTATGCATCGATTCCAAAATTGAAGCACAAAAATCAAAAAACAATTTCCCCAAACTTTCCAATCTTGCTACTCTCCCGGAACAAAATTTAAATAAATTCAAGAAGAGTATCTGCCCTTTTGTCTCTTTTTGCAGTTAAAAGTTTATGCTGATCTTCCTCCTTTGCACATTCTTATTGAATCACACCCAAAACAAAAAAAAATTACTTAATCTTCAAGTAGTAATGAATAAATTTCACAAAGCTATTAAAAACTTTCACACAAAAAGAATAAGGGGAAAACTTAAAACAAGCTGATGTGGATTGCCTTCCACAAAACACTCAATTTAGTCTTTAATTTGGACTTAACTGCTTCTATATTCTGTTTCTTCAAATTTTCTCATTCAGAACTAGGGGTCATTCTTCCATTTGCATTCCTACAAGGTAGTGCTTTAATCTCTGACCATTGACTTTGAATTCCTCATGATTGCTGGTTCTAAGCGTCACTACCCCAAAAGGTTGTACTTGACACTACTGAATATGGTCCACTCCATTTTGATTTAAGCTTTCTTGGAAAGAGTTTTAGTCTGAAGTTAAACAACAGGACTTGATCTCCTACTTTAAATTCTCTCCTCACAATCCTTTGATCATGCCATTTTTTTGTTTTATCCTTGTAGATTTTGGCACTATCATAGGCTTCATTCCTCAACTCTTCCAATTCATTTAGCTGGAGTAGCCTCTCTTCTTTAGCAGCTTTGAAATAAAAATTTATCTTCTTAATGGCCCACATAGCTTTATATTCTAGCTCAAGAGGAAGGTGGTAAGGTTTTCCAAAGACAAGCCAGTTTGGGGACATTCAATGGGAGTTTTAAAAGCAGTCATGTATGCCGTGATGCGTCGTCATTTCAAAGACCAATCTCTTCTATTTAGACTTAAGTCTTTTCAAAATTTTCTTTATCTCTGTTGGAAATTTTAGCTTGCCATTTGTTTGAGGATGATAAGGCTTAAGCTCATAATGTTTGATACCATATCTACCCATGAGTTTGTCAAACACCTTATTTCTTGAAGTAAACTCTCCGTGCGATTATAGTTACGGGTGTCCCCAAATCTGGCGAGAATATTTCTTTGTAAAAATCCCACAAGCTGTGTTAGCATCATTTTGGGACAAGAATTTGTTGCCTCCAACCCATTTGGATACATAATCTCTGACTAAGTGCGACTATATTTCCAAATGAAAATTTGGAAAAAGAGACGTAAAATCTATTCCCATACATCAGCTTCTTGCACCACGGGATACCTTGCGGGGTATTTCCTATGCACTTTAAATATTTCCCATTCTTTGGCATTGATCACACGGCTTCACCCATTCAAAAGCAGTCCTTCAAAATAGTAGGCTAATAAAATCCAATTTGGAGATTTTGTAGGCTGTTTTCAGTCTCTGCGAAATATCACTAATAGGTGATGCATGACATTCTGTAAAATCTTGCTTTTCTCATACGGTACATCTTCGATGATCAGTTAGCTCCTCTTTTAAACGGCGGAGTGGGTCATCGGATGTAGTACTGTTCATCAGTCCTTAACTTTTTCTCTACTTTGGTAGTTGAATTACGGTGGAATAATTCCACATGCTAAGAAGTTCACAATATTAGCATACAGGTGATTAGGTAATAATTTGGAATAGCGCTCATCTGGAAAATTTTATGTTATTTCCCTTTCTTCTTCTTGTGATAGGTTTCCACTCTTAGCCATTAGTGCGCTATCCACATTGTCGCAGCATTTCTTGTCTTTTTATTTCGATCAAATTCCTATATATAATACTACCCACGTCAGTCTTGGCTTTTGCTTCTTTCTTTGCCATTGGAATATTTAATTGCTGCATGATCGGTGTGTATAATAACTTATGGGACCCAAAGGAATGTATGGCTAAAATTTTCCTGTCACGAATACTACTGCGACATCTTCTTTCGATGGTAAGAGTAATTTTCGAGCTTCATTGAAGGTTTCTTTGGCATAGTATATGGCCTTGGGCTTACCTTTTGACTTTCTTCCCCAATACAACTCCCATTGCAAAATCTCTGGCATCACACATGATTTGAATTCTTTGTTCAATCCCGGTTTTTCCATGATGGGAGCTTAATAATCAGTTGATCTCTTCAAAAATTATGGCGGGATTCATCAAAATTAAGATTTAGTATCTTTTTCCGACCAATGCATAATTGGTCTAGCAATTTTTGAAATCTCGATAAATCTTCTATAAAATCCGACATATCTAGAAACTTCACAATTCCCTTGGTGACAATGGGTGGCATCAGTTTCTTATAATTGAAACTTTTGTAGTTACTTCGACCTCTTCTTGAAATCATATGCCCTAAGACAATCCGCCTGTTACCATAAATTGGCATTTTCCCAATTCGAGCTAGATTATTGTCTTGGCACCTTTAGTCTTGTCACAGTTATGGAGCCTTTGTTCAAGCGGATCCATACAACTTGTGAAACCATCCATGAATCTCCATAACTTCTTCGATGAAAATATAGACATCATACACCTTTGGAATGTACGGGAGCATTACGAGCGAATGGCATTCTTCATGAAAGTACAGTGGGCGTAAAGGTGGTTTTCTCACGATCCTCGGGTCTGATAGCAATTTGGTTATATCGAGGAAATATCCGTCGAGAAAACAAAAGTGAGGGTGTCTGCCAACCTATCGGCGCTCCCAGTCAATGAAGGCAAAAGGAAAATGATCCTTCAAGTTATGATGTTCAGATTTCTATAGTGATACACACATCCATCTGTCCCACGAGTTCTTGTAGAAATCAATTCATTCTTTTCATTTATGATCACAATGAATCCACCTTTCTTGGGAACCACATGTATTGGGCTCACCCAAGAACTATCTGATATAGCATATATAAAACCTGCATTCAACCACTTCAGAACTTCTTTTCTCACAACTTCTCTCATCACAGGGTTTAGACTCCTTTGATGCTCAATAGAAGTTTTGCATTTATCATTCGATATTTTGTGCATGCAAATGGAGGCCCGATACCGCGGATCCTCAATTGACCAAGCGCTTCCTTGTACTTTCCGAAATTTCCGGCTTTTGTTCTTCAGATTCAGTCAATGCAGTTGATATGATGATTGGTTTTCTCTTTTCTGGTTCTAAGAAATCATATTTTCAAATGGTAGGCGGATAGCTGTGCGCGCAATGACCGTGCCAAATAATACAAGTTCTTTTACCGTTTGACCAAGTTGACTAAGTTTGACCGGACTTGACCGGGTTTGATAGCAGCAAGTATGTGGACGAGTTGACTTTTTTGGATGAATGTTTAGGGTTGAAGCCCAAGACACCATTTCGTAGGCCTGCATTCGTCACGAGTTCATAGACGGGTTGAACGTCAAAAATCCGACTTACGGATAAAGTTATGACCTAGAGAGTTGAAACTAATAACATTTAACAATGGCTGTCAGTTTTACACGAAGCGACCCTAGGCCCTATATAAACTAGCCTTGCGTGCCGTGGAAACCAGCCCCGAGACACTCATTTTGAGCTCCAAACCCTAGAAAAACTCCCAATCGTGAACAACAGAACTAGGTCGTTTTTGACCCATTTGAGCACTTTGAGTTTCGGTGTGGGAGCGACTCGACCACCCACCTTGCACAGAGCCAGTGAGGCAAGGTGAGATGATCCGTAGTGAAATTTCCACGTGAGCCGTAGCCGGACAATTTCGTCGGCCCGTGGCGGCGGCGGCATGCGCGGCCCACCGTGGGTCACCGTTTTTACGCATTTTGGCGCTCCGGGCTGACCTTTCCCCACCTTTTGGACCCTCACGAGACTCATTTTGTGGTCCCTTTTTGCGGATTCCTCACCGTTTGAAGATACGACAAAAAAAAGTTGGTAGGCTTATTTGGATCGCGTTTTCGACCACCCACGGTAACCTTTTGGACCAAGGTAGGGTGATGTTCTGGTCTGCCGGGCTTCCGGATTGATATATGGTTTGTGAATTTGGACGATAAGTTTGGTTGGTTATATTTTGGGTCATTTAAATTAATTCACAGAGGTTGGACGGAAGTGAGTACTAGTGGTCAAGTTTGGAAAAAAATGAAGATGGATTAGTGAAATTGGATGTTTTATGAATTGGACAGCTAATAGAATTTCGGGGAAATTAGCTCCCGGGTGAAAGCCCCAATTTAGTCACAGGGTTTATAGGGCACTAGATAATTGGACCTCTAGGGTCCAATTTAGATGGTTCATAATTTCTAAAAAGTTACTCCTAAGGCCTTGGGGCATACGATGTTGTTGGTTAGTTATTGGGCCTAAGTGGTGTTTTATTATATTATGAGGCACTGCCTTGCAGAAATGGGACGATCTTGCGGGACGGGGTGGCCAGTGTGTCTGTGAGTGGTTTATATTTTAAATGTTTTGGGGTATTATATTGGTATATAATTATAGTTAATTATTTAATAAATATATCATTGATCGAATGGTTAGTTCATAAATGCAAATGATGCATTTTCCTTATAAACAAGTTATCATTTCATGTGAATTTTGTCAACATTTAAATATTTGGAAGTTTCTGGAGTTCATGGATGAGTCTTATTGGTATTTAAATATGTTGGGTACATGGATTTAAGGTTTTAAACCACTTTGAAAACTTATTGTTTTAGAAAGAGATTTGAGATTTTTGTAGAAATGATTATAATACGATATCGTTGGAAGGTACATGTAGTAAGCGATTATATAATGGCTACGGCGAAGCATTAGCCGGGATTGCAGAAGGTTTATTAGTTGCCACGTGATGGTCGGTTTGCAGAAAGGTTTATTGGTTACGTGATGGTGGGTTTACCCGAAGGTTTATTAGTTGCGTGATGGTCGGGGTTAGCAGAAGGTTTGTTGGTTGCCGCGGTGTCGTGAGGTCGGGTTTACGAAGCGGTTTTATGATGGGTATATGATGCGGTACATTTGTTGGTTTCGATTCAAAGATTAACCATTTCAATATTTATGGCTATGATACTTTCATGATCATTTTTACAATCTGGTATTGTACTTTATGCTCGATTTTGGGTTGTGAACAATTAGGCTATAATTTTCTTAAAAATCATGTCGGTTAAATTTTGAGCAGATTTCATATTGTTGGACTTGGGTAAAAAGTTGGGTTTTGTGAAATGTTTCTAAAGGGAACCTTACGAAAGTGGACGTGAGGTCTTGAAGAGAAGAAATGTTGAAAATAAAGCATTATTTTCACTTTCAAAGTGATTATGCCACTCACTTGAGATTTAGTATCTCCACGTTTATTGTTTTATTTTTATTTTTTAAATCTGTTCCCTAGGTCGGGCGGGTTCGTGGGGCCTCGCGCCAGTTCAACATACGTCTTTGCTCGAGTGCGTACTTTATCTCCTCTATGCATGCGGTTTATTGGACTTATTTGTCTTTATTTGTACTAAATTGTGAATACTCTTAGAATGCTCACGATATTAGTATTGAACTCATATGAGTCCTTATATATGTATGTTTGTGGTTATGATACCACATTAAGATAGATTAGATTAGGTATAGTTAAGTATCGTGGATTTTCTATATAATTGAGGTATTTTGGTGCGCATCGTTTACTTCATGCTTTCTTAGGTGGGGTTCAGTGTATATTCACATGGATTGTACGGTGAGACTTCACTAGAGTTGGACCGCCTAGAGAACCACAGGAGAATTTATCAAGTCGGGTCACATCATTAACCCATACTAGTTTCTGCTTAGTAGTTTTCTATCCCCAATTGTATACATCATCTTGTTGTTTTCATTCATGGTGAAGGCTGTTTCTTTATTATATAAGCCCCGGAAGGCAACATTTCACAATCAATACTCTCAGAGATCTAGAAAATTCATCTCAATTTCATTGATAGAATGTTGAAAGTAAGTAAATTCAATTCGAGCTGAAGACTATTGTTTTCTCGACCATACAACTACGCATCTACATCGGGGTGTTCCAAACTCCCCCATTAAGATTAAATTCTGTTTATGTTCTGCCTTAGGTCGGTTCACGCTGCGCACATATCTCTGTGAGGCGGCTCGGTTGCTGAAGGGTCTTCTAGTGCTTAAAGACTTGGGTGTCTTCCTCCGTCTTCATAATCACAAAATCAGGAAGGATGAATTTACCACCTTGACAAGCACATCTTCAAGAACACTTTTGGTTTGTTACCATTGATGCGTAGTTGTTGCGATATTGATTCTTTGTTGGGGTAAGTTCCCGAACTCGGTTTTGTACCATGGCAGGAGGCATCAGATTTATACCCTTCCCAGAATACACAATGCTTTCTTGAATTCATATTTCCCTATGACAGAGAATGGTGAAGCCTTGGAGTCTCTCATTTTTCTTGGAGCTTTGTTGGATCTTGCTGCTGACGGGTGATCAGGTTCACTTTATTCTACCTCTGTTATTCACTTTTCTTGCTCATTGTCTCCTTCGAAGTGCAAGGGGATATTGATTTCCTATCTTCATAAAGACGTCGAGAGAATCTAGAAAAGCGCTCTTCCACTTTTTGCTTTACGAAGCCTGCAGGGGAGCTGCTTTGTAGGTGTATAAATTATTACCTTCTCGTTCGTGTGCCTTTCGCTCTTCCCCTTGGGTTGTTAGTCATATCTGCTCTAGCCGTAGTCTTTTCGAGGGCATGCTCTTCTCTTTACTTGCTGGTTTCTTCACATGCATCGGTCTCTTCTTTCTTTCTTTCTTCTTGTTGCCCACTTCTTTCCAACTGTAGCTAAAGCGCCATGCGATCCTTTGGATTCTTAAGGTGTCACTAGGGAATGTTGCTACGATTTGGCTGGGGCTGGCTGCCCTACTTGTGTTTTCCAAGTTCTTGGTGGGGCACTTGTATTCTGCGAGCACTTGGTGTCGGACAGCTTCAAGTTAGGCGATTTTGTTCTGGGAGAGTCTTGACCTCTTGTTGTCCATTGGCCCGCATCATTTGTTCTTGGTGGTTGGGTCCTCAACGATACGATAGTCATTCACACCTTCACCCCCCTTGATCGCTGTGTTGGAACCTGGTGGCTGGCGATATACACATTGAGGATTAATCCATGCCTTGACCTTGTGCGCCCCTCCACCATATAAGAGAAATTCTCATGGTTCCTCGGTCTTGGATGCTTATTTTGTCGTATGCTGAATTTATTTAAGTGTAGGAATTAAGGTGTTAACATTGTATCACTGAGTCCCTAGTCATCTCCACAGTGTTCTTCTAGAGTGATCCTTGAGCTATTCTCTAAATATTTAAGAAATAAGAATTATAGGGTTGTGGTTGGTTGATTGGTAATTGATTAAAATTTATTTACTTTAAAACAGAAGATGAAGATAGGGTTCTTAGGTTTCCACTTCACTATTGATCCAAGTTATTCCCAACTCTTTCTTACCACAATCTCATCTAGGAACCATTGAGTAGATGATGCCGATGGAGAATTTTTCATTAAACGCTCTTTTAGAATGAAAAACGATCGAGTGATGTTAAACACTTGTTCAACAATTTACTCAGACTCTTAGCTTTGTTTGCAGTCAAGCCTGGCGATGTGCAAGAGGATCTCTCTTGTTCTGCACGTTGTCAAGAAGATGCCCAACTAAGGTTTTATAGATTTTCTACAAATTTGCCTAACATACAATCCAGTTGAGGTATAAAGAAATTGAGGTTATTACCTTGATCAAGGTGAGTTTCCACCGTTAAAACCCCATCATCAGAGTTTAGAACTTCATTGAAATTATAAGGCAAAGCATATTTAATGAAAAACTATTCATAAAAGAAACTTGAGAAAATCAACTTCGATTGCAAAACCAAAGAATCAAAAACACAAAATACTGAAAGAGAAAACGAGTTGTGTGATCTAACTGAAAGGTTACATGAACTGAAATCCAATCTGCGAAAGATTCAATCTCCTATTCTGCTCTAAACCACAAAAACTGTGAGAGAACACTCTTTTATGAAACCAAACCACAAGAAAATCCATGCACTTCTCCCCTTTCCTTTGGCTTTTATACCCTTTTCCACATTATGATAAGTTTGGTGGTCAAAGGGCGAATGTACCCTTACACATTGGAATCGTAATCCTACTCAATTCCATAAATATTATGTGAGTGCAGTCACAGAGTTAATTAATAATTACCAGTCTTGATTTCTTAGTGCTTTCTATTTAGAGTCTGATCTCCAGTGCAGTTTAGAGTGATACAGTACCGGTTGGCTATAATGATTTCTTCTTTAGGGTACACGGCGGTTTGCTTGAAATCTGGGGTACCCGCGCCTTACACTTGTTCCCTGACATCCCATTGCACTTCCAACTACTTGCAATTTTCGTCATCCTCGATAGTCCATATTAAAGCTTTCTAGTCCACGAACCTTGTAACAACTATGCATGAAGCACGTAAAACACGTACAAGTCCGAGAAACACGAAAACAATCAAAGGTACCTATTCTTATATACAAAATGTGAACGAAGTATGACTGAAGGTACTAAATTCCGATATAATTATTTATGCCCGAAACCTTCGTGATTCTCAACATCCTCACATGAGTCATGAAAATTTCAAAATGATTTCTATCATATCAGCGAAAATCCCCATCCCATGCACATTTGAAAGGTTCTGGCTAGTTACATTCATGTAAAATCAAGGCATTTAAATTGAAAATTTTAAGGCGAGTGAATATAGTTTCTATTGAGTCATTTGCTCTGTTTGGTTTTTGGTGCCATTAGAAAACAATAAAATTCATTTTGCAATATCTCTGACGTTGGGGCGAGAAGGCCCAGGGTCTTTACTAGTGTGCATTGGTTCTATATCAGGTCTATGCAAACCTCAGCAGGAGGTGACAGTGTGAATTAGCTCATTATTTTCATTTGCTCCTGATGACTCCACGATTTCTTAGGGACTCACAGTTGGGGTGACCAGCACTACTCTGCAATCAGGTAAATAACACCTACGTCAAAAGTTTTAGAACTTCTTTCTTGCCCATAACTTGTTATTGGGTTTGGTCGTCTTTGTGGTTGTCTAGAGGGTTTAACATCCTCTTTGGTAGATACGTGAGGTGCGGATCAAAGGGGCTAATTCCTTAATATACGCAATTGTCCATCTAGGGTTACATTGGGTTCTCAATATCTCCAAAAGTCGATTTTCTTGGTCCAAATCTAAGGAGGAAGATATGATTACTAGAAACGTTTCTTCTACCTCTAAAAATGCATATTTGAGGTGTGATGGTAAAGGTTTCAACTCAAGCTTAGGTAATTCTCTTAGAAGAGTAATGCCACGTCCTCGATTGGTGGTAATGGTTCAAATTTAGGTGCTACCATTCACTTCAAGCCTCATTGTATTCGATTATTGAGTATAGGAACTCCGACTCGGGAAGTGGTCACCTCCTCGACCCAACTTGGGTTTACTGAACTAAAGACATGAGAGGGTCATCATATGAGACATTGCTCTAAGTATTTACGCACCACATAGAATCAACCATGTTTACCTCAAACATCTTCCTCATCTCTATTCCATGATAACATTAAAGATATTCAAATTAACAATCATGTTACCAAATGATAGTGTCATTAGTCTCCCCTACAATGTATGATAGCATTACCTTGATGTGAAATAATTTTGAGAATCCTTGGAACTAAGTTCCTTGGTTCACCTGGGTTAGTGTCAAACCTGACAAATCCACGAGAAAATAGAACATCACTTGGCCTTAATACATATTCACTATCCTCTAGGAATCTTCACTACGATTCAGCTAATTGGAGATTGTTAATGATTAAACTCTAAATTCTCTAACCTGAAATTAGACATATGCTTGGTAAAGCAAGTTAACACTTGCCCACTAAATCCCACTGACATGTCCTAACTTTGCGTTCCCTAGCACTATATGGAAATAGTAAGACTACAGGTCCTTCTTCGGTGCCTGAAATCTTTACCAGAAACTTGGCATATAGTGGAATCGCAATAGCATCAGTAAAGGAATGTTCAATTTCACTGTTTGAACAACTCATAAAATTTCGAATGGTTGTTCACTTTCTTTCAGGGCTCTCGACTATGAGGTATGGATATGGAGGGATATGGGTAGCCTTGTCAGCGTTACGGCTCACCATCAATAATATCTGTCCTAGGAACATGAGGCTTGTCCGACACCTCATCATCTCCAACTAGTTCACTTTGTAACTCTTGTATTGGTTCCTTGGGTTTAATGGTTTTGTCAATTACTTTACCACTTCGAAGAGTGGTGACAGCCTTGCAATGTTCAAAGGTGCTCTCACTTGGACCTGAAACTCCAACACTATTCGTATGAGGTTTTGGATGGTTTGAGAGGAGTTCCTTGCAGCGAATTTCCCATATAGGAGGTTAACGTGATTTGGGATCTCACATCATTGAGCGGAGTTCGAGTCGGTGTTGCTGGTGATTGGCCCGGGTAAATGCGAGCGGTATCTGATATCCTCAAACTCCTCTTATGTGGAGGTTGATAAAAATTTGTGGATTTATAGTTCCGCCCAGTTTAGCCAGATGGAAACCTTGATTAAGGGTTCGTAGGAAATCATGAGGACCTTGATTACGAAATGGAGAGGTTGGATTTGAAAAACCTTGGTTTTGATAATTGGGTCCTTGATTGTTTGGCAGGGTTGTGAGGCCTCCTCATTTCTACAACTTCAAAAAATTAGTTCTTACCACTTTGGATTATATGTTTTAGAATATATAGGTGAAAGGTTCCATTTGGTTAGTAGGGCATTAGCTTTGCTCTATTTGGATTGCTCCCTTAGCAGGAAAGGTTTGGCCGGTTAATAGTTGAGTGCGTAGGGTCATCGCAAATGATGCATGGCTCCTCCACTCTGGGTCCAATAGGTACTGAGGGTACTTGAGGCACACAAGTTACCTCGTTCACTTTTTTCAACTCTATAGCCTCCAACTTCCTTGTCAAATTAGCTATTTTTGCTTGCAAATCATCATTTTCTCTTAAGTGATGGATTCCTCCCCCTGTAGGTGTACTATGCACTTTGCTTGGTATCTCTGAAAGTATTAGTCTCATGTTGAGCATTTTACGCTGGTGTCAAAGAATTGAATTCTTATTCCTGCTTAACTTTTCTCATAAAACTCTCTCGCACACATCATTTGGATGTATTGTTTATTATTCAAGGATAGCCCTTGCTGAAAATACGCACAAACTTGTCCAACATCCAAACCATGATGAGGGATAGCATGGAGGAGATCCTTGTATCTTTCCCATACTACGGCAAAAGGTTCACCCGGCTTTTCAGAAAATTTTTGAATTGCTCGCATGAGAGCATTGAATGCGTCTTGAGAGGAAGAACTTGTTAAAGAATTCATTTCGCATGTCCTCCCATGTAAAGATTGAATTGGGTGCAAGCGAATGAAACCAAATTTTGGCCTTTTCCTTTAGAGCAAAAGGGAATAGAACCATACGGATTATGTGGAGAGGTGATCCAGTAGAAAATGCCTGCAAACATCCTCCGAAATCTCTGCATGAATGAATAGGGGTTCTCAGAATCGACCCTATGATACACAGGTAGAAGACGGATCATCTCTGACTTCATGAGGAAATTGATTAATCTTGGGAATTAGATACATGAGTTTGTTGTGGTTCTTTGAGGTTGCAAAATCTCTTGGAGAGTTCTCACATTAGGTAAAGGGCGGGGCTGATATTGAGTTCGGCTGAAAGTTAACATTTCCCTCTCTGCTGCGGTTGTTCTTTGGGAGTCTCAACCACCGTCTCTCCATGTTATTGGAGGTTCATGGGTCCTTGTGGGTTAACAAGTATGCTTGACGTTTTTTGATTAAACGAGAGGTTCTTGATTCCGGGGATGATCCATTTGAGGTGTAGGAGTTCTCTTGAGCAATTGACTTACTATGGACTCTTGAATTCCTTGGAGGTACAATTCTTACAGTCGGTTGCTGCGTTGCGAGCTGAGCGACATGCACTATTCTACTCCTTCAGCGAACACCCACTTAGATTTCTCCGCAAAAAAAAATTAAAAATGAGGTAAGAAGGCGATACAGATTTGCAATGCAATACACAAATTACCTCTAGCTCTCTTCAGATCAACTAGATTGATTGCCTCTCCTCGGCAACGACGCCAAAAATGCTTCGTCTTATTCGTATGCTGAATTTATTCCTAAAGCGTGAGATAAGGTCGATCTAGCATTGTATCACGTAGAGTCCTGAGTCGTCTCCACGGGAGTGTTCTTCTAGGTGATCCTTAAGAGCTATTCTCCAAAAGATGTATATTTAAAAGTAAATTATGGGGTTGTGGTTGGTTGGTTGAGTAATTGATTAAATTGACTACTTTAAAACAAGAAGATGAAAGATAGGGTTCTTAGGTTTCTACTTCACTATTGATCAAGTTATTCCCACCTCTTCTTCGCTATCTCATCTAGGAACCATTGATGAATGGTCTTCGATGGAAGATTTTACATTAAAGGCTCTTTTAGAATGAAAAAATGTTTAGTATTAAACGCATTCCAAACAATTTACTCGGACTCTTAGCTTGCATTTGCAATCAAGCCTGGCGTGTAGAATCTCGTTCCTACGTTGTCAAGAGAATGTGACTAAGGTTTTATAAGATTTTTTCTACAAGTGCTAACATCCTTACAATCTGGTTGAGGTATAAAGAGGAATTGAGGTTATTACCTTGATCAAGGTGAGTTTCCACCGTTAGAACCCCATCGTGAGTTTACTGAACTATTTAGAGTATAAAAACAAAACATATTTAATGAAAAACTATTCATAAAAGAAACTTGAGAAAATCAACTTCGATTGCAAAACCAAAGAATCAGAAACACAAAATACTGAAAGAGAAAACGAGTTATGTGATCTAACTGAAAGGTTACATGAACTTGAAATCCAAAATCTACAGAAAAGTTAAATCTCCTATTCTACTCTATAAAACCTAGCAAAAACTATGAGAGAGAACACTCTTTTAGTAAACAAAACCTGAAAATCAAAGCTGCCTTCTCCCCTTTCCTTTGGCTTTTATACCCTTTTCCATTATGTAATCTCGAGTTAGTGGTCAAGGGCGAATGTACCCTTGTATTGGAATCATTAATCCTACTCAATTCCATAAATATTACATGTTGGTACCCGGTACAGTTAATTGTGTCTTGGTACTAATTTACTACGGTGCTTTTCTTTTTGGGAGATGCGGTGCCGGTTTGAATTAGTCTGGTACCGGTTAACCATTGTTGATTTCTGCTTTGGGGTACCCGTGCCCGATTTTCACACTTGTTCCTGACATCATTGCACTTCCCGAAACTTCACGCCTTGTTCTTATCATCCTCGATGATCCGTATTAAACTACGGTCACGAACCCTTGCTGTATGCATGAAACCAGAAAAGCTGTACAAGTCGAAGCTCTGAAAACAATCAAAATTTACCTATTCTTATACAAAGTAGCCAGGCAAAGTAAGACACAGAAGGTACTAAATTCCGATATAATTATTTACTCTTTGTGTCTTCAACAGGGTGTAATGTGTGGGCAAGTTGGGTTTGGCTTGAAATTATAACTCCTTGGCTCATTCATGTATTTAGCCTCCTCAACTTGTAGAGTCCTCTTACGATGAGTACTTCAACACTTCTTCATCGCTTCTCTCCCTTTGCTCCTATCATGAGTAGTGTGCATTTTCTTTGTTTGTCCGTCACATTGCATGATGGCATAACTTTCTTCATAGCTGTCATTTTACTCGGCTCCGCATTCCCCTTTTCCTCTATATTACCCTTGAAAACTCTCAGATGGATCCTTCATATTGCATAGCTAGGTCTTCTATCGGATCCCTAGCCTCTTGACCCTTTTTCTTTTGAATGCTCCACGGCTATGAGCATCGATGATGCCACTTAGGCGTATCTATTTAAGGCATGATACACTGTATCCATATGAGTTTTAAATCAATTCCGTACATCGGGCACCTCTTCGACAACCTCTTGAATCTCCCCGGGCTATGTATGGGGCTCTCATCTTTCCCTTGTTGGAACACTATGATCTCTCTTATTCTCTGGAGGTGAGAGATGGGTGAGAACACACTTGAAGTAATAAGCTACCGGCTCTTCCAGTATCAAATGAACCATATGGTAATGACGCTCATACCATGTGGCTGCTATATCTCTTAAGGAAAATGGAAAATATGCGGCTTTATCACCTACGGCCTCACTCCATTCGGCTTCACTTGTATTTGCCATCACAGAAATCTACCCGGATGCTCATTGGGGTCTTGATGGGGTGGCCCGGTCAGGCCCGTCTTTGCAGCGTAAACCCAATTATCGAAAGTTGGCCAGTTCGAAGTTGTTTGCATCCATAATAAGTTTGTCTGATTGCGAATATTCTTCTGAATGATGGGCCTCAATCCTCATTAATGTGTCAGTCATAAGGCGCCAGTTGTTGTCCATGCTCCTGTCTAGTCATGTCTTTAAATGCGCCGTATTTGTGTTCGATCTTTTAGTCTTTCTTAACCACGAGTGTTCTTTCCAATTCGAGTGTCTGCGGCATGAGTATGAATCACCTTTATTGCATTAAGGATCTCTGAAATTGAAACACACTAAGATTAATGGATTGTGAACTAAAATTATTTTCAACATGGCTTGTTAAAGATGTAAGCATCTTGACCAACGCATGTAAAATTGTTTTTGGTATTTTCTTTTATAAAATTTTGAAAAATGTCAGAACAGCATTTCCCTCTTTTGTTAGAATATTGATTTATTCAATCCTTTCAATCCCTCGACAGCAGCCTTCATAAAACTTGTTTGCCTTTTCCATAGACTAACTGACCCCTCAAATTCACATAGTTACAAGAGCCTTACACTTCTCTTGCAGCCATGTCACTTTGGATAAACTTGCTTGATTAAATAAACTTTTCTTGGTGTTTCGGGATTTTAAAAATGGAGTCTAGTCTAAACCTTGCAAGTTGCCTGAAGTCATACAAGTAGTAAAATCTGAATGTAAGTCCGGGTATCATTCCCACAGAGATTAATGAAATTTGAAATCAACTACCCTGACTATTGAAGTTCTAATATATTTGGACTAAAAATTGATAGTGAAAGTTTTAATAGAAAATAAAGATCCTAGACTATTAACTAAAATTATAAGCTTAAATAACATAGAAAACAACCAATAATAAAAAGAACAAAATACTGGACCGAATATGTTCCTTGTGAGAAACGAAACTATCAAAGAATTACAATGAAACAGTCAATTCCTACACGAAAGTACATTGCTCTGTTTTATATGATGGATCTGGATTTGTCCAAGATTGCCTAAATGTTGTAGTTGGATTTCTCCATATTCACTGGTTAGAAGCCCTTGCTTCTCTCGAAGTCAAGATCGAACTAGTTACTTGTATTTACGCTCATACCTTGCGAATCTGGGTATTTTCTTTCTCAATACTTCACCATTTCTTGATAGTGCGGATCTTTTGCTTTCCTTCTCAAGATTTTGCAAAGGTTCTACCACTTAATTAATTGGCTCATCCTCGGATCTATTAGTTCTTCCTTTCCATAATTAGATCTTAGCTAACCACCGGGGGTTGAGCTTCCCTTTAAATTGAGGTGAAATCTCACGATTATTTATATTGATAAATACTCCCCTCACAGCTTCAATTAACAGGCGAAATGGGGTTATCGAAATGAACTTTGAGGCTCGGGTTCATCAATGGTGAGTCTAACATGCCCATAAGTGGTCTCTTGGCTCTCGGGGAATTTCCAACTGCGTGTCACGGAGGGCATCCTGAAAATCGAGGCAAGATACCTCCTTAAGCTAATTTGGTACTAGCATTTGGGAACTTATAGATTCAAAAACAACACCAAGTAAATAAATCACAACCCAAATAATTCTCTCCATATTTTTATAGAAAGGCGCCCAACGCGATGTCGAATCGGTGAGCTCGTTCTAGTGATGCGCATCACAATTAACAATGGAGCATCGATCAAGTACATCACTTTGTCGTAATTAAAGCGAGGAAGAAATGAATTCAGGAAAATTGTCTAGATTTCGCGATTTTCAAGCGGTAATTACAAAAAAATAAAGAAATAAAAATCGACTTGATACGTTTACGCCGTTCGCGGTCGGATCAGAGAAAATAAAGAAAATCTACTCTAAACGCCACAATGCACCTTCTTCTCTCGGTTCGTGTCGAGTGAAAAAGGATTAGAGGTTACTTTACTATTCTAACATTGTCTATTTATAAACATCCAAGAAAATGGGCCGAATGCACAAAGATCTGAGTCTGATGCCCGGAAGAAAAGCTAGTGCGTCTCGAATTCGCGACCTCGGTTGATAATCGCGACACGGATTATCATTTGATTCGATTCGCGACTAGGTTTCTTGCTGACTTCATTGATTAGTGGATCTGCGACCTCAATTGTGGTCGCGACCTCTTCCAACTTCGAGGTGATGTCGTGACCTTAGTCTCCACGTCGCTGACCTCGTTGCATGGTTCCCTTATCTTTGCAATTCTGATTCACGACTTCAATTTTGAAGTTGCAACCTCCTTTTAGTATCACCACTTTAGTTTGGTGGAGACTTCTTTCCTTGCCTTTGCGTCGCGACCTCGGAGTTTAGTGTCGCGACTGTTCTGTTCTCTTTGCCTCACCTCAGTCGTGACTTTCTTTTCAAGTTGCGACCTCATTTTTGTCTACTATGATTTATTGAGAATTTAGGTTGCGACCTCATTGATCGTCCTTGCTTTTGATAGCCTTGCCTTTAAGCGGTCATTGACCTCAATATGACGTCGCGACCTCACGTTACTCCTTTCTGGTTGCAGATTGTCTCAGTTGCTTTAAACATAATTGCGACCTGGATGTTTGATGCTCAGTGTGTATTCAGGTTGCAACCTTAGTGATTGGTCGCGACCTCCTTTGAGGTTCTTGACTGATTAAGTGGTCGTAACTTCCATTTGCTTGGTAAGGACTTCGTTGGCGAGGTTTCATGTTACGACCTCAATATTAGGTTGCGACATGGCTTTGTAATGTTCAGTGTTTCTTTAGGTCGCGACCTCAGTGATTGGTCGCGACCTCCTCGGAGTCCTTGAATAACAAAGTGGTTGCAACTTCGTTTCTCTGGACTTCCAGCGCGCTGGCAGGTTTCCTATCGCGACCTTAATATTGGGTTCGACCTCGTCTGTTCCTCCAGCTCTTGTAGTTGCAACTCGGATCTCCTTGTTGTGACTTGATTCGGTTCCATATGGTATTTGAATTACACGTCGCGACCTAGAATAAGGTTTTCATTGAAGCACTGGTTGCAGCCTCATTTCTCTACAGCAACTTCCTTCAATGGCTTTCATCAGCGGATGAAATCCCAGACCTCGGATTGGAATCGCGACATATTTAACCAGATAATTTCTTTCGTATCAACCACACTTTCTTGATCGCTGACCTCATTAGCAGTCACATTGATCTTTGTGACCTGAAATAACTAAATAAACGAGCTCCTTGTCGCGACTTCCATTTCAAGTTGCGACCAACTACTCTTTTCGGGCTAGATTCCAGGTTTTTTCCTACAGGATTTTTTTAGCTTATCGTATTTTACGCCAATTAATTGAGTAAAATGCCGGGTTACTGCGTATGAATCAACAATTATCTTGTAATATACTCAGAAAAAAAAAGGGATACTGAATTCACTTGATTTATTCTTGTGACGCCCCGAATCCCAGGGGTCCGTTGACAACCCGTCAACCCGTGGAAAACCTGTGTCTAATGTTAGGAGACCCATAGTAGTGAAAATATTCATAGGTATACATATTTTCTAAAAATCATACCAACTATATTTATAGTAGTTCAAGAGTTGATTACATGCTCTTAGGTACTAACATCTCTAATATTTACAATGTTAATACATATTATACAAAATAAATACCAGCCGCCATACGGCTTTCTTCTCAAAACCGACCTACAATGAGCGTGATCTTTGAAACATCTTGTACCTGGAAATAATAAATCTCGACAGGGTCAAAAACGTCTTGCAATGTGATAATCTCCTACGGGTTACTCCCTTTAGTGTGCACATATAATGATTCAACACAACTAGTCTAGTAATGCAGTCCACCTTGAATGTCTACATGCTGCGATCATGTCTCGAGTCCTCATGACTCCCTGGCATGCCTAAAGCGAATGCGAAAAACATCGTTTTGAAACAAAGGTTTTTTGTTCTCGAAAACATACTACCAAGTTTCGGTAATTATATAGGACAACCCTCGAGGCGAATTTAGATAACTCCCGAAACAATTCATAGGCTCCTCTCTGTAGGTGTTGGACAATATCCCAATCAATTCTCTAGAAAATCTTCCCTTGAAATTCCTTTCACAACCATTTTCCATTTTTTTCTTTTCTTTCATGCCATGCACTCACACCTAATTTTCTAGGTTGCCCGGTGCATATGAAATGCATTATGCCATTTCCAAACCACACATGCCAATATGTCAATTATGCATGTATTAACATAAATTAACTCACAACATCATGTTATTCAATTTTAGTAATAACAACAAAATTAGCTCACTTGAGCTAATCAACAATCTAATTTAATTCTAATGGCTTACATACAATTATATTTTTATATAATTCAACAACATGTTAACACATTTAATTTTATGCATTAACAATTTCTTTTTCCACACAATTCAAGCCATCCAATTCAAGCAATATTTTGCTTACAACACACATGGACCATTTTCGGTCCAATCAAATAAGCCGGGCATTTTACTTAGGTCCTAAAGCGGCTGATAAATTTGTGCAGCAGCGTCCTCTCTCCTGCTGCTCCGGTTCCAATTTTGGAACCGTCCATCGCCATTTCGCATTGGCAACACCAAACCATAATTTATTACATAATTATCCCACTCGCTCCACCATGATCCCTAAATGTCCAAACGGGTTCCAAATATTCCAATAATTCAATCCCAAGTTTTGGGACCAATCAAATGACCACTTACAGCCTCAAATCAACCAAATCATTTACAAAGCTCTTGAAATCGAAAATAACCGAGTAGGAGAAGACCCCTACCTCTTGGAGTTGTCAAAAATCCACAAAGCGGGGTGCCGTGGCCCTTGCCACGATAGAACAACTTTAGCTTCTTGGCTCGTCTGAATCGGTCTAAGTAGGAAATCTAGAGAGTTGGAGCTTCTCTGCAGAATTTGAAATCCGCTTGTTCTTAGCGTATCAATTAAAAAATGAAAGTGTTCTCCTTTTTTTCATTTTATTCCCCCTTTTGCCACTTGTCAAGCCATATTGGCTTATTTGGATTTCTTATCCACTTATCTAACCACCTTTGATTTTCCCTCGATTAGGAGATGCCACATGTCACCCGTGCGATTTGTGAGCTCAAGTTGGTGATTCTTCACTAACACGTGGCACATTGTGAGCCATAAAATGTGCCGTGTCTCGTATCACAACTTGTTTGCCTCCCGAAACGATGTAAATTCCAAGCTTGTCTCGGGTCATTGCAAATTTGACGTGGTAGCTAGATTTGGCGAGACAATTTCAAATGGTATTAAAGTCCCAGTTTAAAGTAAATGCGAGATCACAGAAAAATTATGGACTTTGACCAAAATTACCATTTTGCCCTTTTTTAGAAAAATCAGATTTTCTCGGGGTTTCACAATTCTATTGCTAAGGTTAGAATTTATTCATGTACAAAAAAACAAACCGAGCAAACATTCTCCTACGCCAAAAATTTCGTCCAGGAAATTCCGCACTCGCATCAACCATGTGCATATGTAACCCTACACAATCCACCTTGGTGTGGAAATGCGACCTTCCCAGGTCACAATCTTGACAACTCAATGGTAGTCACCTAATCCATGTCATGAATGACATCCATATATCGAGCGCAATCGACTCACTGACACCAATCTGATTGCCAGATGGGTAGCTAATCCCGAGTCAGTCCCGACTCTGTCGCTGACTCTGAGTCACACTGTAACCATCACCGTGTGTTTTCTCCGAACCTTTGAGACTTTTCGGCCTACACCGTGAGTCTCTTACATCCACATAGAAATTCTGGATATCTCCACGGGTCTCTCACACCCACAGAAGTGCGGACATCTCCACTGAGTCTCTTACACCCACACGAAGTGCAGGACATCTTACGGGTCTCTTACACCCACACGAAATTTTGAATATCTCCGGGTCTCTTACCCCACCGCAGAAGTGCGGATATCTTCAGGTCTCTTACACCCATAGAAATTTTGGATATCTCCGCGGGTCTCTTACACCCACTCTGAAGACCTTTGAATACTACCCTGTGGTCTCTTCACTAATTCCGGGCTTTTCACGCCCAGGGGGATGCGACCCCCTTCTTGCTTCCTGACACACATTAAATACTTCTCTTTCCCGATTTGAACTATGAGTCTTCATTGGACGTAGTCCCCAAAGACAAACTCAACCACACCCACCCAAAGTGGTGAATGACCATACCGTGCTCACTGACTGTGCTTGATGTCATCATGCATAAACGCCAATGATGTCATGTGACACCAATTCAGGGTCCACCGCTGAGGGGAAAAGTCTCGGAGATTTCTAACTCACGATCTTGACACATCTTACCAACTCTCACCCTACATCCTAGGGAAGAACATCCACACATGGCTTCTCTAAAGGCCTCAACCTCCCTAAGCCCGAATCTATGCCTGGATACCTTGATGAATGAATCGATCACATCGATTTAAATGCTACTCTAGTCAATAAGTGCAAGACTAGAGCATTGCCCCTACATATCAGTTATTACGGATGCTCATCCATGATACCATGGACCTCGCCTCTAGGACAATCACATCTAATATGCCCAGGTTGATGGCAATGGAAACACGTCATCTTCATACTTTGACGAATCCCCGGCACTACAGTCATGTCTCGACCCGGCTGCGCTCTTTGGTTCCTAACCTATGTGGCTTTTAATGCAAAGTACAGTGCCCAATCAAACACCGAGGCCCGTGCGGTTCCTCGGCCCATACTAGGGTGTGGAGAAACAGCACAATATCTACACGTCCCTCTGGTGGCCCATTTGGATTGATCCCAGACACTTAGGATCCACACTCTAAGGCCAGTCCCTCCCTCATATGTCCAGGTGTTCAGGTGGTAGCACACCATGCGCCCGACATTTGAAGCCTAACTCATCTCAACGTGTTGGGACTTGGGTGTCCACGTAACCTTGGGATTCTGCCTCCTTAGGTAATCCCGGTCGAAAGTCTGAAATTTGTCGGCATAAATAACATATCATGCACTGCGACCTGTGCCCCCATCCTGGCGGTCTTGATAACCTTGGCCACGTCGCGAGATCCTTGTGAAACAAAAGTCTTACCTTAACTTCCGGGTTGGAAGAGATAGATCTTCCTTCCTCTTAGTACCAGCACCCATATCTTAGATGCCTCGTATGTCATCTACTCCTCTCTCTATGACCATTGGAGGATGATGTGCTTCTAAACGCTAGAGGTTGTTTGACCTGCCCTGGTTCACTATTGCACACATGTGCGATAAGCGGCATTTACAATCCTACGACCTCAACAAAGGCCTCTTGGTCAAATCTGGTGGTGTTTGGCCCGGTACCTCGTGGGCGACCTGCGATCCTCTCCAGCATTAATATCTACATATCAGTGGAAGTAAGTTTTATTAGTATCTCTAAGGTGTTAAGGTGTAAACACGACCAGGTACTATTCACATTCGAGAAAATTCTCATACGCAATGTCGAATGCATTCGCCATTAACGTGAACAATAATTTCATAGATCAAATCATATGCAACAAAAAATTTTATTTTATTATTATTATTTTTTTTGAAAACCTAAGTAAGCGGTGTTTATGAGCAGTGATTGACGGTAACTTTGAGCGATTGCCGGTCAAAAGCCCGGTCGGTGCACGATTATTGCACACCGAAGACCCGGTGTGCGCACACTACTGCAGCGCGCCCGGGCAGCGTGTGGCGTTGTCGTGGCGCGTCGCAGCGCGATGTCATTGGCCCTCCGGCGATGTCGCGGCAGCGCACTAGTCGTCTTATGGTAATGTCGCGCCCTATCTGACGTGTCGTGTCGCGAGGCCCCACGTCACGATGGTTGTATATAGCACAAGCCCTTACCGCGTGTACTCGCACACGTATCGTAGTACGACACCATCGTGCGCATCGCGTTATCATGGCCATTGCGGCTACGTTATTATCGTGACACAAAGGTGCCCCGTCCTGATAAAATTTGTGTCGCGATTCACGGAGGCGAGGCCCAGCGTCGCTAACGTTAAGCCTGCGTTCTGGCGCTCGCCCGCGTGCGGGCGGCGTGTCGTGGCCCCTCTGACCATGCTCGCCAACATCCTCTGCGCGGCGCCCGAGCTGCTTAGTATGTCATTAGCACCCAGTGCCTTAGAATTGCTGCAGTAATCCGCGATACAATTTCTGCTATCGTGACCCGATGTAAAAAAATGGGCGGTAACGGCCCCGAGTCTGACCCTTTTATTTTTATTTTATTCCTTCATTAGCCTTCCTTGCTACTCCCAGATGCGAGTAGCAGGCAACTATTTGCTCTGACTCAAAAAATTTTATGAGTTTGATTTTAACCCTTTTTCTTGTGCAAAAACCGGAATAATTTTCCAGAATTTCACAAAACCCAATATGTTCATGTTCAAAACTGGAGTTACTATCTAGAAATTTTTTTTTTTTGGTTTATTTCTGGACTACTCTGTCCAAAATTCATCAAACAAACTTTTTCTCAAACTTAGGGGTTATGTTTTTCTCGACCCTAATGTTCCACATTTTCTCCTATGCTACTTACCAAGCATACAAACCACACAATTCAATCACACATAATCACACAACAATTCATCAAATGCACAAAGATGCATGATCTAACCCGTGCCCATCAAGTCCTTGGTAAACCGTATACCTAACTTACCGATACTAAGATATAACTCTAGTATCCAACATCAAGCTTTACCAAGCTGTGATGCTCTTACACCTTATGAACATTGCCTAAATACTTATAAACACCACTTTGAACGCAAGTAATGTCGTTTACATTAGCTCGATACCAAATTGTAGCGCCCAGAATCCAGGGGGTCCGTTGACAACGAAGTGACCCCACGGGAAACTTATTGTCTCATGTCACATGAGACCATACGCTGACTAAAATGGTCACTTGAGCCCATACATCAATACTCACCAAAAATCATACCAACTATATTGCCATAATTCAAGAGTTTATTACATCACTCTTAATACCAACTTATATTAAGATTTACAATGTTAATCCATGTTATACAAAATAAATACCAAAGCCACCATACGGCTTTCTTCTCAAAACCGACCTCTAATGGGCGCCATCTTCCCGAACACTCCTGTACCTAAAATAATGATCCCTCGACAGGGTGAGCAATGCCCAGTGGTGATAATCTCACCATGGGTTACTCCCCACCCCTAAGTGCACGTACGTGATTCCCAACTTCAATACATTCAAGAAAATACATGAGTTCTACTTGAATGTACGTACTTAATACCATGTCTGGGGTCCTCACCAACTCCCTCACGCATGCTAGGCCAAATGTGAGGAAAACGCCATTTTCAAAACAAAGGTTTTTTTCTCAAAAGCGTACTACGAGTTCCGGTAATTATATAGAATGACCCTCACGCGAGGAGAATTTGTTAGATAACTCCTCGAAGCAATTCATGAGCTCCTCAAGCATGAATTGTTGGACAATATCTAACCAATTCTCAAAATCTTCCCCTTGAAATTCCCTTTCACAACCATTTTCCATTTTCTTTCTTGCATGCCATGCACTCACCTAATTTTCTAGGTTGCCCCGGTGCATATGAAATGCATTATGCCATTTCCAAACCACACATGTCAATATATCAATTATGCATATATTAACATAAATTAACTCACAACATCATGTTATTCAATTCTTAGCAATAACATCAAAATTAGATCACTTGAGCTAATCAACAATCAATTTAATTCCAAGGAAACACCTGATTATATTTTTATATAATTCAACAACATGTTAACACATTTAATTTTATGCATTAACAATTTCATTTTCCACACAATTCAAGTCATCCAATTCAAGCAATATTTTGCTTAAAACACATATGGACCATTTTCGGTCCAATCAAGCAAACCGGGACTATTTTTAATAGTCCCAATGTTTGTCCAGTGAAGCCACTCTCTCCTAACATCAGTTCAAATTTGTGGAACCGAAATCATGGCCATTTCGGGCCAACAACTTTTTAAACCATAATTTATTGCATAAATTATCACACAAACCACCTAAACAGTCCTAAAGTTTGTCCAAAAGCGGATTCCAAATATTCGATAATTAAATCCCGAGTTTGGGATGATCAAACGACCCTCACGACCTCAATCAACCAAATCATTTCAGCTCTTAAGAGCCGAAAATAACCGAGTAGGAAGATCTACCTCTTGCGGTTGTTGAAACTCCATAAAACGCCGGTGCCATCACGTAGCCCTTGTCGCGTAGATCAACTTTACTTCTTAGCCGTCTGGCAAGCGGTCCAATAGGGAATCTGAAGAAGGTTAAGCTTCTCTCTCTAAATTTAAATGCCCCTTATTTTGCCACGTATCATTAAAAATAGAAGTGTTCTTCTTTTTTTTTTTTTCATTTTATTCCCCCCTTTTGCCACTTGTCAAGCCGTCATTGGCTTATTTGGATTCCTTATCCACTTATCCAACCACCTTTGATTTTCCTCCAATTAGGAGATGCCACATGTCACCCATGGGCCCCACACTTGAGCTCAAGTTGGCGATTGCACGACATGTAGCTTTGCCGTGAGCCACTCAAATATGCCAAGTGTCCCGGCCTTCAGCTCGTTGCCTCGGCTTGATGCAAGTCGATTGTCTTAGAATTTGTGAGTCGATGTGGTAGCTAGATTTCGAAGACGATTCCATGATGAAGTTCATTTTGTCATCCGAGATCTAGAAAATTCCGGATTTTGACCGAAATTATCATTTTGCCATTTTTCAGAAAAATCAGATTTTCTCGAGGTTTCACAATTCTATTGCTAAGGTTAGAATTTATTCATGTACAAGAGGAAACATATAAGGAAAAAAATAGACCAAGCGACAACTAGCTAATTCTGGGGCAAAACTACAGCTTAAATTCTAGTAATTTACAATTAAGAACACAACTAAGAATTGATATACAAGGTAATAATATCAAATTTCTTCAAGATCAAATATTGGAAGGATAATATCAAAATCCTCAAGATCAAATGTATATTGGAAGAATAATATCAAATGTCATCAAGATCCCCCCTCAAGGTAGAGCATGAAGATCCTTAATGCCCAACTTGCGAAGAAGAAATTGAAAATGATCACGTCCCAATGCTTTGGTGAAGATGTCTGCCAATTGAAATTCCGTTGAAATGTATATTGTAATAATGATTCTTGATTGTATGTGTTCATGAATGAAATGACAGTCGATCTCAATGTGTTTGGTACGCTCATGGAAGACAGGATTAGTGGCAATGTGCAAAGCGGATTGGTTGTCACAATGCAAAAGCATTGGTTGAAAATCAAACAAAGAGAGATCGGTAAGAAGACTATGCAACCATATCAGTTAACTAGTTGTAGCGGCCATAGACCGATATTATGATTCTATAGAGAAGTGGGAGACGGTGGGTTGCTTCTTGGATTTCCAAGAAATAGGGGCACCATCAAGAAAGATAAAATAGCACAGTAATAGATGGAGTGGATTCGACACTTGGTCGACATCATAGTATGCTTTGATATGAAAATCATTATTTGAAGAAAAAAAAAGGCCTTGACCAGGAGAACTCTTCAAATGACAAAGAACATGATAGGCATCATCAAAATGTGGATGATAGGGTCTTTGAATTAACTGAGAAGTTGTACCGCATATGTGATGTCAGGCCGAGAGATAGTAAGATGAATGAGACACCCAATTAGGTGACGATATTGGCTAGAATCCTTTAATGGTTCGCCACAATTTGATGTCAGTCGATGTTGTTGCGGAATTGGAAAATAAGTTCGTTTACTACCAAACCTTCCATTTTCTTTCAAGCGATCATGAGTGTATTTTCTTTGACAAAGAGATATCCCTTGAGGGGATCTAGCAAGCTCTAAGCCAAGAAAATACTTAAGAGGACCAAGATCCTTTATAGAGAAGCATGTATCAAGATAATTCTTAAGTTTTTGGATCTGCAAAGTATCATTCCATGCAATAACCATGCCATCTACATAGACAAGTAGAACAAGATAAGTACCTTCGATCAAAGTAAAAAGTGAATGATCATTGTGAGATTGTATGAAGCTAAATTTCCTTAATGACAAAGAGAACTTTTCAAACCAAACAGTGATTTATGAAGCTGATAGACACGAGTATCATTTGGAGGAAGATAGCCCAGAGGAGGAGACATATAGATTTCTTCATTTAAATCACCATAGAGAAAGCATTATTCACATCTAACTGATGTAATTCCTATTTTTATAAATGACAACCTTGACAAATGCAGACCGGTGGTTATTTTTTTTGGCGACAAGAGCAAAAAGTTTCCTTATAATCTAAGCCTTGATCTACATATATCCTTGGGTGACCAAATAAACAATAGTGCTCAACAAAACCATCACGACATGTATTTTATTTTGTACACCCAATGTGAACCAAATGGTTTCTTCCTTGAGGGTAAGACTAAGCTCTAAGTATGATTGGGCTATAGAGAAGAAATTCCACAATTTCCCATAGCCTTACACCATTTTGGTTCTTTGTGAAGCTGAGAAAAGCTTTCAGATTATTAACCATGGAAATGTATGTAAGAAAATTTTGATGAGATGTAACCTGAGAAGAATAAGATAAATGACATGAAATAGGATAAAGAGTACCTAAAGAAGCCAGGTTGGTCCTAGGTTGTGATAACCTTACCTACTCCCGATGGGTTGATACACATAATCATCAGATAGAGGGAATGTGGTGAGTCCTTTTAGGAAGAGGATTTGATTTTTTAATGATGATTTGCATAGGTGAATTTTCAGATGGAGACAAAACCTCAAGGTTGGAGTCAATTGCAACGGAAGTGGTAATAGTATCTTGAATTGGGATAGCATATGATGTTTCCAAAGATTCAAGAATTGGTAAAGGAATAACAATATTTGGCTCTTTTGGAGGATTGTGGGAAAGGAAAGGAAATTGGCTTTCATAAAAAATGACATCTCATGATGTAAAAACTTTGTGTGATTCCATGTCATAAACTCTATATCCCTTTTGCCCCATAGGATAACCAATGAAAATACAAGGCTTGGAACGAGATGCAAACTTATCTTTGATGGGTTTTATCATGGACATAACATAAACAACCAAAGACCCTTAAATGAGAGTAAGATGGAGGTTTTGAAAAGAAAAACACATAAGGGCTCTTCCTAGATAATTTAGGTGTAGGAGTATAACTTAATAAATAAGCTGCAATTAAAACACATTCACGGCAAATTTTCTTAGAATCGAAGAGCACGAACAACTTCTAATAAGTGATGATGCTTACACTCTACAATTCCATTTTGTTGTGGGGTATCAATACAAGATGTTTGGTGAGTTATGCCATTAAGAGAAAAGAAGGCAAACATAGGACCAGCAGTAAACTCAAGACCATTATCACTCCTAATGTGTTTTGATACGCACTTAAATTGAAACAACCATATGAAATTGAATGAAGTGTTTTTGTGCTTTTGATTTGTGTTTGAGAAGATAAACCCAAGTGCACCTAGTACAATCATCCACAATAGTAATAAAATAATGGGCACCAAAAAGAGATGAAGTTTTGTAAGGTCCCCAAATATCACAGTACACTAGATCAAAAGGGCACTTAGATTTATTATAACTTAAAGGAAAAACATTTCGATTTTGTTTAGCTCGATGACACACATCACATCATTTGTTTAAATTTTTGAAAGATGAACTAGATAATTCAGAAATTAAAGACAATCGATCAAAAGAAAGATGACCTAACCGTTCATGCCATAAGGTGAATGGAGAAGAAGGAGATGCAAGCTGCAAAGGTAATTAAAGTTCCTGTAGTATAAGCCATCACGTAATTCACCCATTCAATCGGTTTCTTGACTTGAGGTCTGCCGAGACTAAAAAGATGGAAAAAATGTGGCCAGGAACATTCTGGCTTTGTCAATCTACTTATTGAAAGAAGATTGCATTTGAAAGAAGGTACATGAAGAACATTATTTAAAATCATATTTGGCAATCTAATTTGACCAATAAAGTACACATGAATAGTTGTCCCGTTTGGTAATCTGATAGGTAAAAGAAGAAGAAATTTTCACATTAAAAAGGTTCATCACATGTAAGATGTTCAAACCTCCTTTGTCTAGTATCAATCTGAAACATAGCCAAGATTGAGTGACCTTACTAGCAAAATTTGCTATGTTCTGACTAGCAGATGGCAATAAAGACATGAGTTGTTCATATTGTTCATATGTGAGGCTAAAGCCTTTACCCATAGATTGACTTGAACATGAAATAACATTATTGGATGAAGCTGATTCAGTCTTCTCTTTTGAAGCTTTTGCTTTGCTTTGCCAACCCGGAGGAAATCCAACCAGCTTAAAACACTTGTCTTTTGTATGCCCAGGTTTATTGCAGTATGCACATCTAAATTTTCCTCTTGGTTGCTCTTCATTAGATTCTCTTGTTTGGTTACTAAGAGATTTGACAACGAATGCTGCTACTTCTATTGATTGACTTCGTCTAATTGAGGTAATAGATTGTTGCTTCTCTTCTTTGGATACAAAAGCACAAACCTTGTTGATAGAAGGAAAAGGTTCCATGTTGATATTTGAAGTCTAATGTTTATATTGGTCACGCCAGTCCCATAAGAAATTGATGAACTTTTCCCTTCTTTCGTTCTGTTATGACTTCTTTTCTAGCACCACATTTGCATGAAGGGATAGTAGAATAACTTGCTAACTCATCCCAAAGACCTTTTAATTTGGTGTAATGGGCGCCACAGTCAAATCCTTTTGTTGTCGCGAGGCCGTATTTCCATTTCAATTCATGAATCGTGGAACATTTCCTTGAAGCGTTCCTACAAATCTTTCCACATCTTTCAAGTTGTATCTACATATACTGCTCTTATCATGTAATTTTGGAACCAAGGCATTAAAAATCCAAGAAATTACCATTGAGTTACATTTTTCCCAATCTCGAGTCTCTTCGTCATTCTTATCTAGTTTGGACAAAGAGCCATCAACAAAACTCAACTTGTTTTTGGCTTGAAGAGCGTTCATCATAGCACATCTCCATGTTGGATAGTTCTCACCCTTGAAGACAAAACCACGAGTGCTTGGATTGTATTTGATGGATTTATAAAATAAGGGAAGATGTATTACGTTAAATTATTGATTAATTTTTCATACTCCTTGATGATTGGGTTGGATCAGAACCTTGCTCTAATACCATGAAGAAGAGAGAGAACATTGATATGAATAAAAAACGAATATTAATTCACTTGATTTATTCTATTACTGAGTTAAATTTATGCATGTACAGAAGCGCACTAGGAAAAATAGACAAACAACAACTAGCTAATTTACAAGAAGCTATACAACCCTAAATTATAGTAATTTACAATTAAGAAAACGACTAAGAGTGATATACAGTGTATATCAAATTTCTTTAAGATCAAAGATTGGAAGGAATAATAATAAAATCTTCCAGGAATCAAATGTATATTGGAAGAATAATATCAAATAACTTCAAGAGCTTCACCAAACCAAACACTAAAATAATAGAAGAAATTTATTTTGTTTAACCCTACCTATTGTTTTAAACAGAGTATACATGTATTATATAAAGGGAGCAAAAAATTAAATATTAACTTTAATGTGTATGATATAACTTTCACCAAATTAAATATTTTCATTCCAGTTATGATATAACCATGTGTAGATAAAATTATAAATAAAGAATAATAACAATAAATTTGTGTGGATAAGTTGAGTTAATTACACTCTAAGCCCTACTCTAAAAGACTAATATAAAATGTTGTGAGAACAAAAAAAATAATATAAAATGTACACAAAAAGAACTTATGTTATGCTTAATTGGAATTTTAAATGCAATAAATAAATAAATAAATAAAAGTGAAAAAATAAAAATAGTATTAAAGGTCATAAATTTTTTTTTATATATACTTTCAAACTCCATTAATTTATTTTAAATCATTATCTGAAGATTAAATATGTAAAATATATAAATTTTAATTAATTTTAGTTATATCGATTTTCTTTAAAAGGTTTTAAAACAACTAAACATAAAAAAATATTTATCTTCACATTTTTTTCAAGTACTTTCCAAGAACCAAACATATTCTTAATAAATTCAAATTTAATCACAATTCACTCAAAATAAAAGTTTAATAAAGCCGAGTTGTAGTGTTGGAGTAAAATCGAATATATGGGAGTTTGATATTTTAAATAAATGTGAATTCTCCCATTATCAAATAAAAGTTAGGCTAATTAAAGTGATTAATTTAAGTTTTGGGGCCTTAATTAATATATTTATAAAGTGTGGGCATGAATGTGTAGAGACAAACATAATTTCCTATTTTACTGATGGGTTAAAATAGAAATTATGAGCAATCGATATTTGTTCATTATCTGAGACACAATTGGTTATAAATAGGGGTCATGGTCCCCCAAATCGAGCGGTTTTCTTTCTTCGATTCCCATTGTCGGAGAGAAATATTAGGCAATCGCTAGTGTAGATCTGGAAGATCGTAAGCGCCAGTTGCGATTTAAGATCACGGAAGATCCATAAAGCCTCGGACTTCAGTTCGGATCACGGAAGATCATAAAACCTCGGACTCATATTCAATCTCACCGATATTTTGTTATGGTTGAGGTAGCTTGCGAATCACGTATTTTGATTCTTGATGATTCAATATGAATGTTCTGTTGTGTGATAGTTTTCACATAATTTTTTTTTTAAATCTCTCATTTGGTATCAGAGCGGTTTCATGTTGAATTGTTGAGAATATGTTATAAAAGGATTTTTTTTTATTATTATTATTATTTTTCCCTTGATCCATTTACATTAAATGCTCCCGGCCGAATTCTTGTCCTAAAGGACAATTCGACGTGATTCATGTCCCTGAAGGACAATAAACATTAGTACCCTTGAAGTGGTACATAAACCACGCCTGAAGCGTGGGAGACCTATTGGTTCAAAGGATGTTCCTCCTGAAGGGAGACTAGTAGTACATTGGTACCCACACAGTGGTACATGATAATAATAATAATAATAATAATAATAGTCAAGGCCAAATTTGAATGTTTTGGTTGGTGATTTAATTATAAAATGTTATAAATTCACAGTGTATTTCTGAAAATTTACATTCAAATATAGGTGTTTATATATATATTTTGAGATAAGTTAATTAACACAATATGTCATAAAGTGACCACTTTTGTGCAAATTAATTTTATTTCAAAAAATATAACAAAATTATATTACTTTGTAACTTATGCTGAATATTAGTGGCCCAAAGAAGGTAATATTTATGAATACATGTACACACAATGATGCTCATGGCAATGATAATTCTTTGGTTTACATATAGATAATAATTAAGCCCCGAAAGGAAGATTTATCGTGATACGTTCTTATTATCGATTATTTGATTACTACACGAATATCACTTACAAGTTATTATTTTTATCCAAGATAAAGTATTAATAAAGTGTCAGATATCTTGAGATGGGGTTCTGCTTTATTTGAATTTATTTTTCGGTTTGCATCTTATGTAGGTTTGTTTTGCTTGTTTATTGTTCTACGATTGACTACTAATTACGCTTCTAACATTAATGCGGCATTAATTCTATTCCTATGCTTCGGCTAACAAACTTCAAGACATGGCATGAGAACCTCAAATAGTTCGGTGTCATGGATCTAGACCTTGCGTTAAGGGTTTCTTCTCCTGCACCTCTTCTTTTGTTTGAAAGTTCCTCTAATGAAAAGAGGATATTGAAGGTGGGAGTCGAATGCGCGTAATGTTTGGTGAGATCATTAGAAGGCCCGTTCCCGGAAGCATTCGAGGGGCACAATATCAGAAACGATAAAGACAGCCAAAGAGTTCCTAGAAGAAATTAGAATAGATTATCCAGGTAACTACTGAAACAAGTACACTTTTGGCAAATCTCATCTCAATGAGATATAAAGGTAATAGAACATTAGGGTACATTGCGTCTCTCATCTTGCTTCAAAGTTAAGAGCACATAAACTTGATCTCTACAGTTTGCTTGTGCATTTGGTTTGATATCTCTTCTCCACACAATTCGGTCAATTTAAGGTGAGCTACAAGCGCGAAAGGAGACTTGGTCTCTTAATGAGCTCATCTCACATTTATGTGCGAAAGAGAAGGTTAGACGAAAAGATAGAAAGTGCTCATTTGAATGGTACTTCCAAGGATAGAAACAACATATCAAAAGAAACAACATAAAGAAAAAGGGTTGATGGTTTTTCTTATTGGGCTAATGGGACATAAGAAGAAGCAATGTACCAACTATCATGCTTGCGTGCAAAGGTAGACTAATCTAGTTTGTTTTGAGGTTAATTTGACTCCGGTACCTAAACACACTTGATGGATAGATTCTGGTGCAACCACTCACATCGATGTGTCCAATAAGGATTTTTGGTGATTGCCGAAGCCCAAATGTTGGTAGAAAAGATACATCTTTGTGGCGATGGAAAGAAGGTCGAGGATTGAAGACAATTTGGGACATTTAGGTTATTTATTAAATATGTGGTGCTTATTTGGATTTGAATGAGGACATATGTTATGCAGTGTACTAGACGAATTTGGACACCTGGCCCCATATTGGACAAATTTGGTTATACTTGTTCTTTTAGAAATAATAAATTTGATCTTTTCGAATTCAATTTGGTTGTGCTGGTTCTTTATCTTATGTAGATAACGCTATATGTTTGATACGATTGCTATATCAGAACACGGCAATTAAACTCAAGGTATTAAGAAAATTAGCGAATGAGAATTCCTCATCCTTATGGCATAAGAGATTAAGTTCACATCTCCAAGGAGAATTGAAAGGCTTGTGTCGGGGATGGGATTCTAGATTCCCTTGGGTTTTTCAGTTTTGAAATTTGCACAAATTGCATAAAGGGAAAACAAGCAAACCTGAGAGATTTGGTGCCCCGACGGGCTACGGATGTCTTACAGCTGATACATACAGGATATTTGTGGAGCCATTTCCTACGGTTTCATGGAATGGCCAACAATATTTTATCGTTTATAGGCGATTTTTTCGTATTATGGCTACCTTTATCTCTGCGACTCTGAAAAGTCCCAATCAGCGGAAGTGTTCCGTCTATTCAAAGTTGAAGTTGAAAATCAACTCAAAAAGGATTAAAAGCGTCGGTCGGTAGTGGTGGTGAATACTATGGAAAGTATTACGGTTCAGGTGAACAACGTTCGGGACCATTTTCTAAATTCCTAGAGGAGTGCGGTATCGTCGCCACAGGTACCAGCACCCGGGTTCTCCAAGCATGGATGGGTGTTGAAAAGCCCAACGAGGCAGCTCGAACATGGTAAGTATGATTAGTCATTCTAACACCAATATCACTGCAAGGGTGAAGCATTAAAGGCGCAACCTTAACATCATAGCAGTACCAGCCCAAAGCAAGCTGCTAAAACCCCTTATGAACTGGGTGGCAGAAGCCTGGTCTAAAGCACTTACACATTTGGGGATGTCAATGACGAGCCTTAGGGCCACATGAAAAGAAATTGGATTCAAGAAGGGTCAGTTGCTATTTTATTGGATACTCTGAAGATCGAGGTTACAAATTCTATGATCCTACTACTAGTCGTTTGGGGCGGGAAATGCTAGGTTCTTTGAAGATATTGAGTTTGATAAAGGAGATAAGGATAGGATTTTGCTTTTGAAGAGAGGAGCTTATGTTGATATTCCCACATTTGTCATTGACATTGTCAGGCTCCTATACACGACATTGTTTAAAGACGAGATCCGTCAAGTAATATCCAAGAACCTCCGTTCGGAAAGACCGACTCTACCTCCTCGGAACCTCGCAATTAAGGAGATCCACTAGAAAGGAGAAATTTTGTGCCAGATGATTACATTGTATTTCTTTCAAGAACATAGGGTTTGACATTGGTGCGGTGGAAATGATCAGTCGAAGCTTAGATAAGCCTGGAAAGTTCTAAATCTCAAGTGGATTGATGCCATGAATGAAGATCAAGTCCATGAAGAGACGATGGCGTTTGGGATCTTGTCCATTGCTGAGTGTGAAACCCATTGGTTACAAATGGATATTTAAACCCGAGAGGATTAGAAGGTGATAATGGAGAGACAAAGATCGTCTTGTCGCTAAAGGTTATATACACAAAGGAAGGCATTATAAAGAGACTTTCTCTCAAGTTTGTGAAAGACTCTTTTAGGACAATAATGGCGCTTGTGGCGCATGACCTTGAGCTTCATCGGATGGATGTTGGCGCATTTCTCGATGGTGACATTGTTGAAAGCAATCTATATGGTGCAACGAAAATTTTGTGTCGAGAGATACAAAGAGGATGGTTTGCAAGTTAAAGAAATCTATCTATGGGCTTAAGCAAGCTTCTCGTCAATGGTATTACAAGTTTCATCAAGTTATCATTTCGTCTGGTTTTGAGATGAATATGGTTGATGACTGTATATACCTTAGGATTCGATGGGAGTAAGCATATTTACTTGGTTTTATATGTTGATGACATGTTAAGCGCCTGGCGATATAGGCATGTTACATGAAACCAAGAGATTTCTATCAAAGAAATTTGAGATGAAAGATCTTGGTGATGCGCGCTCTTTATGTTAGGTATACGAGATGCAGGATTGATCTTGAAGTGCCGGTTTATCTGAAAGAGCTATATTGAAAAGTGCTTAAAAGGTTTGGCATGCATGATTGCAAACCGGGTGACACCCACAATGGCTAAGGAGACAAATTTAGTCTCGATCAATGCCCCAAGAATAATTTGAGATTGAGTCACAGCAATGATTCCTTATCGTCGGCCCGATAGGAAGTCTGATGTATGCTTAAGTAATATGCGCGTCCGGGATAATGCGTACATTGTTGGCACATATTAGAGCGAATCTTTAAGCAATCACAGAAGGATCATTGGATAAATGACAGCGTGTCATGAGTACTCTCTGAAGATCAGACTACATGCCACTTATCGAAAGTCAGATCAATTAGAATCATTGGATATTCGACTCCGATTTTCTTTGGATCTTAGAGATAGCATGAAATCTACTTTAGGCTATATCTACTTACTTGCTAGAGTGCATATCTGATGATTAACAGTCATGACTCTTCATATATGCAAATTAGATTAATAATGATATAATCATGAATATAGTTAGAAATATCTTGATACGTTATGGATGTGTAAAGAGATCCTAAGTTATTTTATGACAATAAATCGTGATCTTTATATTCCAACAACGACAAGAGTTCGGCCAGTCAAAATTTATAGACATCAAATTCCTAGTTGTGAAAGGATTGGTGGACTTATATCTATAGAGCACATTGGGAAAAACTCCATGATTGCGAGATCCAGACTAAGGGATTACCACGAGGTCTTTCATGAGCCTGCTTGCTTTCATTATGGGTGTGGTTTCTCTTGAAGATGTGTCGTTTAGTGGGGAGTTTGTATTTTAGATGCTTTTTAGATACTTTTTGTTATGGATATGTGGATTTTAAGGTTATTACTACAATAAAGTATTGGTTTCATCCACTTTGATTTTGTATGGTTTGATCTCAATAAGGGTTGGGAAGGACCAATTGCAAATAGGCATGTTGAGATCACAGTGCATGAAATTTCCATGCTACACATCCACACTTGATCTTTGTCATTAGTTACATTGATATGTCGATCATTGATGGGTCTAGTTACGAAATATGTAACAACGATCGCTTTGGTTCTATATTGGTGTGGTTAATGGACAAGATTGTGTGTATATAAAGTTTTGATAGCAACTCATGAGGCTGTAAAGAGTATAATTAACGTTTATAAAGTTACATATATAGTGAGTGGGAGATTGTTGGAGTAAAATCGAATATATGGGGCGATATATTAAACTAAATGTGAATTATAGGCTATAAAATAAAGTTAGGCTAATTAAAGTGATTAATTGTTTTGGTACCATTAATATATTATAAAGTGTGGGCATGAATGTGTAGAGACAAGCGATTTCTATTTTATGATGGGTTAAAATAGAAATTCGAGTATCGTATTTGTTCTATCTGAGACACAATTGGTTATAAATAGGGGTCATGGTCCCCGGATCACATGAGTTTTCTTTCTTCGATTCCGTTGTAGGAAATATTAGACATAAAACTAGTGTAGATGCGGAAGATCATAAACCTCGGATTGATTTAGATACGGAAGATCATAAAACCTCGAACTGGTCGGTCACGGAAGATCCCATAAAGCCTCGAGACTTAGAGTCAAATCCTCTCAATATTTTTGTTATGGATTCAGTACGCTTCCGCCAAATCTGTATTTTGATTCTTGATGATTCAATATGAATGTTGTTTGTGTGATGGTTTATAATTTTTTTAAATCTCTCATGTAGACCCTCAATAGTTGTGGCGACAAACCAGATCTTTGTTTTAGAAAGGATATAAGGCAAAGATGTCTTTTTTTTTTTTGGAGGGAGGCTACTAAAATGAAGGAGAGAGAGAGGAAGGAGTTTGAAACGAGAAAAGGTGAAGAAATAAGGGGAAATGATGGAAGAGAAGAATGATGTGAAGTTTAAAGTGAAGAATTTGAGAGAAATAAGTGAAATTTTTTTCCATTTATGTTATTACATATTGTTTTCAAAGTATTTTTGATAGATTTGAAGCATATTTCCATTTTAATTGGGTAGGTCGCATCGTTTTCCTTCTTGATTTACATTTTAGGCCTAATTTGTATTTCATAGCCATTTTCGACCTCATTTAGTATTATTAGACCAAAATTTCGGTTTTTGGCCACTTTCGATAAAATTCTCAATTCCAATCACCCATGATCCTTAGGATAGCTCAACACATTAATTGATTAGTTATCCTTTAAGTTAACTCAAACCAAACTCATTCATTTTAGCTCAAGTCCCAACTCACACTACAAGAAAAATAGGCTATAGTGGCATAACTTTAGCCAGGGTTATCAAATTTCCTAACTAAAAAAACCTATTGCCGCATTTATTGATTTAATGCTGCAAAAGGAAGAAGACTAATTCAACCTTTTAGCGGGGAATTAGTTGAAACGTTACTACATACGTTATATAGTTGGATAAAATCTGAGCCATTTGCTATATAGCGACCCGAATGGTTCTGGTAATGTTAGGACCCTTGTTGTAGACAACCCAATAGACACGTGGATTTTTGGCCGCTACCATAGAGTCCATACATAAGCCCTAATGTTTCCCTGCCTTCTCTCTTCTAATCATCATCTCTCTCGTTTTCGGCTTTCAGAAGAGAGAGATCATGCATATCGGAAAAGCTATGAGTTCAGGAATTCGAAGAGCGAGATCATGTATCGGAGAAAAAGCTTTTGAGTTCATTGTGAGTCGAAGAGTGAGATCATGAAGCTTTGACCTTAGGCGCTACTCTAGAGCTAATCTGGCCCGGTATGTCACGTGTTTTTTCTTTGGCTTTGCTTAATGCAAACCACAGCTTTATTTTCTTGCGAAAATTTGACGATTCTGAATTGAGTTTGAATTTTTAATTTTATTGGTATTATTTTGAAATTTTGGAATTAAATAGGGGTAGGGGTGTTGGATTTGGATTTGGTTGCGTAATGCAAACCCTAGTTTTCTTTGTGTGAGACACTTCTCTTTGCACTTTGGAGAGAAATGGAGAAAGCGACAACGGTAGAGGGTGCCGCTTCAGCATCTCTCCCCTCCTTCTTCTACAGCTAAGGATGTGTTTTATCTACGATGAGTCCATTTCTATGCGAATTCTGTCATCTCTTAATTCTCGATTTTTCCACTTCCAATAGATACTAACCGCATAGCCCGGTTCTCGACAAGTTCCAACAAATGGTTGAAACCTGACGGAGACACTGCCGGTTTTGAAGGAAAAAAAAAATTAAAATCTAAAAGTACTTATGCCAGGCATAACTTTGTTACTAGTAAATTCTTAGAATTTATAAGAACGGAAGCAATCTTTAGTTTAGCAGTCTGTTTAAAAAAAACCACATGCTAAAAGCAAAACTGACTCAATGGTATATCAAGTAAATAAGATGTTCTACTGCAAGCCTCTCTACATACTTTCCTTTTCTGTAAAAGACAAACATGTTTAGCCTCAAACACTATCTATATTATATTTCCCTGAGTGTACTGATGAGTGGTTTCTCATTTTTAGTACCCAAGCATAATTATTAAAAACATACTACTACCTCCGGTTCTATGGTTGGCCTCGAGCCTCATTGTGCTCCACTTTGAATTTGTTACATTTTTGCGAAGGTAAGGTTCTGATAGATTTTGGTATGTGACTAGAGCCATTTATTTTTACCAGTTTAAGCATTCATAGCCCTCTTATTACTTGGATGGTAAATCTGCACCAAAGACCTACATTTGGGCCATCGATCATCACTTAGGTAAATACGTAATCCTAAGATCAATAGTTTGTTTCTTACCATTTACTATAATGATTTTGCGGGTTGGAGAGAGCAACCTTAGTAGATAGATTCAGGTTCAGGCTGATCTTGTGGGTTGAATTTTTATTCTTTCCTTTTGTTCATGGTTCGAGGAAAAAGGTACGGGTGTTATTTTGTTTCTTGAAACAATTACGAGGTTAGGAGGCAATCAATTATGTGGAATTTGGATTGGCAAATAACATGGCATATGTAGTTTCTACATTGATGAAATGGAACTACCTAGTAATATTTTTCATGCCCACTAATCTCTTGACTAGATGGTGCATTTGTGGATTAAATGTTGTTGGCTTGTAACTTGTAGGATAGGGTTTGCTAGGCGTGCAGGGGCGAGCCCGACTAGTAGAATATTTGGCCTCCTTATAGTAGATAATACCGATTTAAGATGTCAAAATTTATGTTATTAGCAGGAAAAAAATGGGTTCATTAAACTTTCTGTGTTATTTCCTGTTTTAGGGCGACATAAATTCCTTGTGAGGACTCGATGTTCTTGAATTATATACAGAGGATTACCATTCTTTGCAAGTAGTCGACTTAAGAACATCTTGACCAAGGTTTTAGCCTCAAGGACTTATCGGGTATTATAATAATCAAAGTCTTGCTAATGGTAATCTTGCATTATATTATCTTTCCCATAAATTTCATACAATCGTTCTGTTTATAGTATCAATTAGAACATATGTCATAAATGTTTACATTTCATGTTAATCTTGTCTATTTATTTATTGCAACATTATTCTATTTATACCTTTCTTCTATAGGGTTGGGAAAAGTTCTAATTTGGATTTGCACTTCGTCAATAGAGCTTGAAGCGGCTCGATTCAGAAAGAAATCTAGCATTAAAGGATTCCCTTCAAATGAGGTAAGTCTTACTAATACCAATTTCCAACAAAACTATATACACTTACGATGGGGAGAGGAAGCGGGGTCTCTCTCACATTTTATGTATATGATACTATCAAGAAGCACCTACTTCTTAATGGTGCCTATTATATTTTTGAAAATTTTGTGGAGGTTTCATATCCTTGTTGAACCTACATGCACAACCATTTTACAAAACCTTACCTTTTCGATGATTGAATTGTTTTGAAGTATAGCCTAAAATTTAGAGAAGGACCCAAAGCGCAGTATTCCACGGCCATTTGTGACATGGTTAGAAGGTGCACTTATTCTTTTTAGTTGAGGTAAACCAAATGAGAAGCATGAAATATGGTTTTCTAGGGATGGTGGATCATATTTTTCATATGTTTTGGGTCTATGAGCATGTTTATCTTCTTAAAATAAGGAATCTTCATTGAGGCGGAATTTTCCATTATTTGTGTTCATTTTTTTTTTATCAGTACCATTAATTGTGTTCATAAATTCTCCTCCTTCTCATATCCTTAAGCTTCTTCATTAATTGTTTAATTACTTGACCTAAGTATTCGTTGCAATTTGGGAGAATCATGTTTGGAGCACATAAGTGTTGAAGAGGTTCTTCCCCTTGCTCTTGATTCCACTTCTGACCCACCGCCTCTTTTTTTTATGGAACCCCCAAGTATTTGTTCTATTTCAGAATCCCTAAAATTTGTTTCATGACTTCGATAGTAGACTAGTAATTTACTAAATTGTTTCCCTTGTCGAAATGGATTAAGTTACCTTTTTCTTTCTTTTACGTCACTTGTTCTTTATTTCTTCCTTGAATCCTTAGGGAGAAGATAGATGTAAATGCGGATTTATTTTTGTTATGTACATCAGGTAGCCTTTATATTATCTAATCGCAGATAATTCTTTTAAACTCTTCTTGGATCGTATACCTCTCCACATGCCCATATTCTGCGTGTCTTGCTTGCTCGAAAATATAAGGTTGTCATTCAGTTCTCTTTCTAGCATATTTAATTTCCTTAACACTGTAATTTTCGTGCTTGTGGATGGTATTAAGTGTATCGTTTTATGAATTTCTTGATGATTTCAGTTCCTCCTCATTATGTAGGGATTGTAGTACAAGATCAAACTAGTTCCTATTGATCTTATGAATAAACCTGCTTGGTATAAGGAGAAAGTCTATCCAGAAAATAAGGTGACTTCCTCTGCACTTGCTACCAATTTGGGAAAAAGAACAAAAAATTGATATGGGTGGTAGTGAAAATTTCCGATGTGGGAAACATGATTCTAGAAAGAATATGGAATGATTAGATATTTGGAAACATGCTAGGCTGAGTTTACTCAGTTCCTCTATTTCTTTATTTCTTATTTTTATTTTTTTTAAGTAATGCTTGAAAAATGATTTGGATGGTGGTAAACACACTCGTTTTATCTTGGTCATATACACCTTGAATAATTTATATAGCTCTTGGTGTACAGGAACCCTATGGAGATCCCATGGGGTGAGGCAGGAGCTGACTTTGTGGTTGAGTCTACTGGTGTTTTCACTGATAAGGACAAAGCTGTCATGCATTTGAAGGTTTGAAAATTTAAAAGATTATGAATTATGTATATATGTGAGTTTTCCTTATTTAACTGTTATTATTCTTTATTTGGATCCTCACTTCCTCCATTTTTAAATGCTATATGTGAAATAGGTCACTTTATTTTCTTTGCAAATGATATTATGCAGGCGAATAAGTGACCTCTTCAATGTCAATAATTTTGGAGGTTAGCAAGGGCATAAGAAATGATTCAAAATAATTGAGTCGTGGGGATATCAAGCATTTGGCTTAATTTTTTCTATTGATCATAGGATATCAAGATGGCTATATGAGGAGGAAGAGACGCTAAAATCCGCAGGAGTCTCAAGGTACATGTAGAAAGTCTTCTTTCCTGTGATAATGGATTATGCTGGTGTCAATTCAACTTGAATGAGCTAATCCTGGAAGTGAAGAATTCATTCCCAAAAAATGAAGGTTCTATACTTTTATCCATCCTGCGGCATGGATGAAAATAGTTGATAGCCCCATTAGCGGTTTGTAAGATGGGAAGGAGGAGATGCGACAAAGCAAAGGGTATTAATGTTGTAGGAGCCGGATTACCCGGGAAGTTTTGAATCAATCTTTTGGTTACTTCTTGTTATTGTAAGATATTTTTGATAACCGGAGTTTAATTTGGCTTTTCACCATCTTAATAGAATGTACTTTTAGCACTTAATAGAATCAGTTTTGAGAGTTGAAGAGTTTAATTCTCTTTATAATGTATAATTCTTGCCTTTCTTTTACTCGATTTTATAGTAGGTATTACATTTTCTGTTTTCCTCTTTCAATCATTTTTTGAATTGAACATACATATATCCGAACATATCTATATGCCAAATTTGAGGTTTATAGCGGTCTTAATAGAATGTGCTTTATAAATGAATTTCCAAAAATTATAAATGAATTTCCAAAAAAAAAAAAGATTATAAAAAAATTGGTAGACCAAAATTTAGAAGAAATATCAAATAAAAAATAATATCGCATAATATTTTTGAATATTTAAGGTAGCGGTCATTTTCAAATCATGCCAATAGGTCATAACCTATAGCCGCGATTGTATTTTGACCCCTACTATAAAGATAATATAGTTGCAGTTGCAATTTGATTCGGCTATAAAGACAATATAACCGTGGTTGAAAATGACCCTGGCTATAAAGACCTTATAGCCGCGGTTTACGTAGTGGCCGCTACCATAGGTCTTACACTATAGCTGCATATTTGACCTTGCTCGCGTCTATAGGATTTAGACATACCACCCATAGCAATGCCATGCCACGATTCCTTTCATTACGCGTATATTCTATAGTTTCATTATGTATTACTTTTAAGCGGGGTCGGTGGCCATGGTATAAACTTACTCCTTGTAGTGTCACTAACCCTTGATCCACAATTAGGCTCAAACCATTGACTTAAGTCCAAACCCTAACCCACTAGTTCTTGAGGGAATAATAGTGCTCAATCCATTCATTTAAGTCCAACTCCTAAATCCATTGCCTTAAGACCCATCCACTTAAGCCTAATCCATTAGGTCCCTTCCCTTAATCCTATTTAACCAAACCCAATTAGTTTCCAATCCATTAGGGCACTTCATAGTCCTGTCACTTCAGCTATTGTTTCATTTTTTTTTTTATGTTAGTAAATTATTTCATCTCTTGCCTAATTGCTTCATTTATGTCTCATGTATATTAAATAATAATTCTCTCTCATGCTTAATATTCATTTTCCCTCTTATATTAATTGCTTACAACTATTTATTACAACTTTTTTACACTTCACTATGCACTTACATAGAATCTCTCATATCATTTTTTCTCTCTTTCATTTAGCTATTAATAATATCATTTCTTAATCATATTTGCATGTAATACTTGTATATTCACTATCCTTTTATTTATTTATTATTTCTTATAGATTTTGTGGCTCCCATAACGTCAAACAAAAATCTTCATCCTTAATTTATTCAAATTTCCAATTTCAATTTTTAATCTCCTAATTTTCAATTTCAAAATTCAACTTCACAATTTCAAAATTCAAGTCCCTACTTTCCATTTTCAAATTGTCAAATTCTCAATTTAAAAAACTCAAGTTCTAAATTACCAAAATTAAAATTCTCATTTTCTAAAATTCAAATGTTAAATTTCGAAAGTTCAAATTGTTCAATTTCAAATTTTAATTTCCCAGACCTTAAAATTCAAATACCCTAATTTCTAAATCCAAATTAAAATTCCCAATTTCAAATCCCAAATTCTCATTTCAAAATTATGTCTCCCAATTTCCAATTTCATTTTTCAAATTTCCTAATTTCAAATATCAAGTCAATTATAATTTCAAAATTAGATTATCTCAATCTCCCAATTTAAAATTTTCAAGTTTCCAATTTCCAATCCTCAAAATTCACAATTTCAAAATTCAAGTGAATTTCAAAATTCAGTCTCTTAATTTCAAATTTCAAAATTTCAAGTTTTTAATTTCCATAATTACAATTTCCCAATTTCAAAATTCAAGTGTCACAATTCCAAAATTTAAGCCTTCCAAAATTCCAATTTCAAATTCCAAATTCCAAATTTCCAAATTTCAAATTTAAAATTAAAAAAGTTCTCAATTCTAAATCCAATTTTCCAAAATCCCAATTCAAAATTCTCAAATTTCAAATTCATTTCAAAATCTTAATTTTTAAATTTCAATTTCAAAATTTGATTTCAAATCAATTTTAAAAAATATCAATCATATGATTAATTCTATAAACCCAATAAAATGGAATTTTGCTGAGTTAATTTGTATAACAGACAAATAAACTTAGGTGGGCCTAACATCCATTGTATCCTTTTAATAAATAATTCACTGCTTTGTAACTCGTTATCTAATTTGTTTATAAGATATTCTATACTTGTTATTGGACTAACATGGTTTCAATTGATAGCATTTCTCGGGTAGCTATTAAGGTAACTACATTTCCTCTATTCGACTTTATTTATATATTCATTCATTTATTTATTATGTGTTTAGTATGCCCTCGTGTTATTATTATTGCATTCTCAGTATTATTAGTCCGTCAAAACCCATATTTTTTTTAATTTGTTTAGTAGTGACTTAACTTCAAGGGCTTGCTTAGAGAGGTGTTACGGCTTGTTACAATACCTTCTCGATAAAGTAGCGACCCTCGAGTCTAGGCTAGTTTTGAGCTTGCTTTTCCATAACGAGTTATATTTAAAATTTTCTTTCTTATTTTATTTTCCCTTTAAAAATAAAACAAAAATAAATGATAACTCAATACCGTTTTTAAAATGGTTAGCCAAAAATACAAAACAAGTTTTACCTTTTAAATGGAAAGCGCATAATTTAAAAAAAATACAGGATCCACATAGGTCCAACACAATAAAATTTTAAAAAGAAGCAATAATAAAGTAAATAAATAGTGGCATATTAGAGCAAGGAGCTTTCATGTTTATTGTAAAACTCGGGAAAATTCAAATTTTCTGAAAAAGGGTAAAATGGTAATTTCGGTAAAAATCCGAAATTTTTATAAATCTCGGATAATGAAACGAACTTCACCGTTGGAATTGTCTAGCGAAATCTAGCTACCACGTCGAATTTCGTCGAATTCCAAGGACAGTTGGAATTTCACGTTTTCGAGCCCACCCAGGGTTGGTCGCGGTAAAGCGGCTTGTGAAGACATGTGATGTGACCAAAGTCCGCATGCGATATCTTCATGTGACATGTTGCATGATTAGAGAGGATGGAGATTAATGGGCAGATTAGCCAGTGTGTCAAGCTCCAAAAATGAAGGGCGTGATGGGGAATTAATGAAAAGTTAAATGAGTAAGGCAATGGAATAGTTTCTTCTCAATGGAGAGAAAACGTGCAATGGAGATTACTGGATCAATTTTAGAGAGAGAGAGAAATTCTTCTCTAAATTTCCATTCATCGGATAGTCTCGGTTCGCAGACGAAGAAATAAAGTTGTTCTGTGTGAGGGCTGCGCATGGACAGGTTGGTGGAGTTGAGCAACTCAAGAGGTAGAGTCTTCTCCTACTGTGTTATTCTTTGGCTAAGAGCCATGTACAAGATAGTTAAAGGATATTCTAAGGAAGCAGATGCGCCGTGTTTTACATCTCCAAAATACTTGAGCAGTGAGAAGATCCCTAGGTAGTGGCCGTGAACAATGCAGCCTAGGAGTTCCCTTTGTTCACATGTATTGTTGTGTGATTTTTGTGTGTTTGGGTGATTCAAAATGAATTACTTGATTGTTTAATTAGCCCATGTGAGCTAATTTTGGTGTTATTGGTTGCAAATTGAATAACAGGATTTATGTTAGTATATACATGTTTTACATATATTGGCATGAGTTGTTGGAATTGGCATGCCATCATTGTATACTGCTAGGGCACCCAAATATTAGGAGTGAGTGCGTGGCGAGAAAATAAAAGGAAAAATGTTTGTGAAAGGAATTTCGGCCAAGATTTTGGGAGGAAATTGTGTTGGGAGATTGTCCGACAATTTCACGTGGGAGGGCCCATGGTGTTTTGGAAGGTTATTGACATATTAAGCCTCGCGAGAGGTAGTAGTCTGATATCTTTCTTAGAATCTGCGTAGTAGTTTTTCGAGCAAGCTTTTGTTTTGAAGCGTATGATTTTACTCGCATTTGGCAGGCATGTGTGAAGTCGGTGAGGACTCGGACATGGATTGAGGCATGTAGACGTTGAGTAGGATCGTGTATTTGCTTGGTGTGTGTTTATGTTGGATCATTTCGTGTGCACTTAGGTGGGGTTAACCCATGTGAAGATTTCACTACTGAGCATTGCTCGCACATGTCGAGATCATTATTAGTCAGGGTGTCGGGAGGACGCTCACTAGAGACCGCGTTTTAGAAGAAAGACGGGTTGTGGCTTTGGTAATCTTTTTGTATAACATGTATTAAAACTTTAAATTTTTGATATATGTTTGGTTAAGTATTATAATAACTCTTGAACTATTGGTATATAGTTGATGTAATTTTGTAGTATTGTGCACTGGACCCAAATGGCCATTTTTACTCATTTAATTGTATATGGACCGGTGTGGTCTTGGCAAAATATTGGGACGGGATGCCGCCATAGTTAGGACATGTTGTATTTTGGGTATTCCGTTACAAAGGGGCTACGCGATTTTCTCAGTGACGTCGGGTTACCCAACATACACGAATATTCCGCGGGTTAACGGGTTGTCAACGGACCCCTGGGAAATGGGGCGTCACATTTATTGCTAATTTTTCCCTGTTGCTTGTTACTAAAAAATTACCCTATTTTTCAGTTAATGAATTTTGTTAGGTTTTGTTAATCTATTTTTATAAATTTTTAAATTAATATTAGTATTTTATATATTTTCGTATAATTTAAAAAGTATCAAGTTTTTAATAAATATTAATTATATTTACATATATCTTTATGTTTTCAATTTGTAAAATCAGAAAAGAAAATCAATATAACAGGTGCAACCAACTGCCACGTGAAAACTCGACTCAACGAGAGTCCAAAGTAAACAAGTGGTCACCAAAAACGAACTTGGCAGGCTAGCAGCAACACGTTCTTGGAATTCTTTTAACACATTAAACACCATTGATGTTTTCTACCGCACTTCATTCAATGTCTTGACCTACTGGGTTGATGGGTGGAAAAATAAATAATTAAATAAAAATGTTATGTAAATATAACTCAAGATATATATATTATTATTCTATTGATTTGTATCTTGTTATAGTATTTTGTTTTACTAATATGTTCATCCATCTTTTTCCCATAAATCAGGCTTCCAGAGGTGCTTTCCTCATTTATTTACAATGTTTTAAAATTGGATAAAATCGATCGGTTCGCCTTCGGCGCATAGCGGGATGATGTTCGCAGCTACTGAACCACTTAAACCAGCTATTGGACCGATGAACCTTTTGGAAACGGGACGATTTAGTGGGATAAATCGAGGCTCAAATGTTGCCAACTTCATTTGTTGAAATGACCCAAAACCTGAATGAAGTTATATTTCTAGAAAAACACATCCAACAAAACCCAACTAACATTACATCCACAATGGGCCACCTTCCTATCCACGCGTTTGATGAATGAATGATAACTATTATTGAAATTATAAAGATATTAGTTTTGTTAGGAATCATGTGGCTTCATAGTGGAAAAAGCAGGCACTAAGGAAATACATGCCCTCAACCAAAGAAAGATGATACAGAGTTGTTCGAAATGAGCCTCTAATACTTTCGGGAGATTCTCCTCCAAATCATTAGTATGACTATCAAAATTGTGAGCATCAGCGTAGATTCGGATCCAAGTGAAAATACATGCCGCGACCAAGAAGATGGAGAGTTGTTGAAATGAGTACTAAATACTTTTAGGAGATCTCAAATCATTGGTGTGACTATCAAAATGTTGAGCATGACGCTGTAAAATTCGAGATCAAGTGGCAGTATCAGGGCTGTGACACCCTGCGCTGGGAGTCGCGTTGACCACAGTCATTTGCGAGCTTTGTGTGGCCCGTCATCCCATACTGTCCATTACGGTTACAAGACCATACATTTCTATAGATCCAAAAGTTATTATATCACTCGTAATACAAAACATATATTAAAACTGGATTCGTTATGCTACAAGAGAGAAACAGAATCAGGCCATAGTCTGGCCGCTTCATAATCGACCTCTAAGGCGCCGTGCACTTTGTACCTATCTGTACTTGAAAGGGGGTCCCACGACGGGGTGAGCTAACGCCCAGTAGAGATAAATCCTACAAGGGCTATTCCCGCTAAATTGCACATACATATGATCATTTCACGTCAAACAACTGACCAATCCGTGCGTACATGTTGTCTATCATGGAAAAATCTACATGCATGTATGAGGAGCGAAAGCCTCCATGCCCAATCCAAAGTCAAATATGACCACCACCCAATCTAAGTACGATGAAATCAATCTTTGAGTCGATCCAGGCTCCCATCTCACAACCCATTAGTCTATGTGATATTTATTTAATCGTTTCGTTGTGCAGAGCAGACTTTCGGGTTTCAGCGCTGGTCTACCACACCCCTCAGGCATTTTCGGGCTTTCAGGTGAATCATTTGTCCAAACCCGGGTTTTGGGCTTTTCACATGAGGGGGGTATCTATCCCTATTTGCTACGCGAACACATTTCATTTTCCATTTCGTTTAACTGCTTGTGGAACTTCAGATTGGACTTAGATCCCATTTCCTGACCTGCAGTTATGCCAAACGGTGCCAAACCCGATACCATGTACACACACCCATGTAATGCGGTGTTACCGCACACTAATGCAATGCAATTTGTGCCATTGCACTCAAACCCATGACCAATGTATGAAGACCTCTACATGGACATTCTACACCATACACTATGTGTGGGCTATGAACACTCATGTCTAATGCACACAACATTCCATATATTTAGTTTAACATCAGCATACATGCAGTCATGTTAATATTCCATACATTCAAATCAGTACATCACATAAGCATGTACTACATCTTTTCTATCATTCAGTTCATTCATATGTAACACATCATTCAAGCATGTATTAACATAATTCCGAGCCATTACCGCCAGGCGAAGTAGTAACAATTCATATTCCCGAGGCTGGACATGGTGTGTCGTCTTGGCCCAATGCATATAATTATTTCCATCTTTATCACACATATGTCACATAATTTCACATATTCAGTATGTCATTGAATTTATGGCAATAACACACATTAGCCATTCCCGGCCATAAATCCGGTCATGCATGGCCTAAGAAATAATATGGACTTAGTCCAGAAAGCCCAGTTTTTGTAAATACCACACAAAACATGTATACGGTCACTCGGGTCATATACGAGTCCAAGCATTGAACACAAATAGGTTCCAAAAATAGAGAAGTTCAGGAAACGGAAAGATATTCCTCAAGCGTAGTGATATTGTCGTTGACCTACATTTGGTGAGCACTTTATTTTATTACATTCTAGACTCAACGAGCTTTCCTTAGAGTCTAAGAAAGAGAGAATTGGAGTTCGGATGAGAAAGTTATGGTACAATCCCGAAGTTGACCACGACCGTTACCGCGGGTGTCGCGGTAGGCACACCCTAGTTTGCCACGTGCGCTCGGGATTTTCTTTGTCCCGAAACACAATGTTCGTTTGGGCGATTGAAATCTATGAACGATCTTTGACCGTAACGTCACCGAATAGTACAACACCAGGTGTGAAAATCGCCAGAACCATTGACGTGCCTCGACCCTAGGCGAAAAATAACAGAGTAGGAGGAAACCTACCCTCCTTGTAAGCCCGCGGTCTGGGTTCTTTGTTGTCGGGTCCCATTCTTCTTCTCTTTTCTTCTTTTATTTTCTTTCCTTTTCACCTCCTTTTCCTCTTTTCATCTCACTCCGCTCTCTTTTCCTCTCCTCCTCTTTCTCCCCCTTGCTTGTCTCTCTGGCCGGAATTGGAGCCCCATATGGAAGCTTCAAAAGTGGTATGCATGTTGACACATGGCATGCCATGTGTCCTCCTCAATGCGCCTTGTCACTCATGGCTTGCCACGTGTCACCACATGGTTTGCCACTTGTCATCCACATGGCTCGCCATGTGTGTCGCCCGTACCAGTTGCCTCGAAAATCATTCAATTCGGTATCCGAGTGTGAGAATTCGATTAGGTAAGTAGATTTTATAAGCAGTCCATGACGCGAGTTTTGCCCAGCTAGATTTCTCGTGAAAGCGCGAATTCCTTGCTTTCGGGCCATATGCAGTCCCAATGAAAGTTGAATTAGGGTTCTGAGAAATAATTATATAATTATTTCATTAATTATAAAATATGGAATTAATGTGGTTTCCTGTTTTGCTTATAATGTTGTTTGATGGAATTGATAACATTAAGGGGTAATTAAGTAATTTGAAGCGGTGGTCCACAGGTTTAAAACCTACGACATTATCTGCGACCCCATTGAGAAGGCGAATCATTGCTTAGGTTTTGCAATCAGGAGAAGACAAGCGCAGCGCCGTACTTGAGAGAGCTTTTGTTCTTTGCGTTATTAAATTGCAATGGATTCAGGTATCTCTTCATTGCGGTTGCATGCATCCAACGACAGTCAGTAATGCAAATGACCACTTTAAAATTTGGGAAAAAATTGTTTACATTAGGATTTGGACTCATATACTTTACTTCAACATAAAATTTAATTGTCATTAAACTATTTAAATGATTTGTGCTTTGATTACCCCCATTGGAATTAATCTAGGCTATGTTTGGAGGGAAGCTTAATTTGCTAAATTTTCTGCTTTTTTGGGTATGCCTACGGAAGGTTGAGGAGAAAATTTTGAATCTTGGTTAATAGATTATTAAAATGTTATTTTTCTAAATCTAATGAAATTAATAAATAAATAATTTATTAATCTAGTTATAAAACACCTATGTCCTTTTTTTTTTTTTTTTTTTGAGGAAAACACCTATGTCCTTAATCAAAAGAAAAACATACAGTCCCACTGAGATAGCTACTATATGGCAGTCAACTCACCCTCCATTCCATTTGTGGATTTTATCTTTTGGATGAGGTATATATAAAAGAGAAGGTTTGCCAATAAGGCTTAACTCAAGTGGTTAAGGGCTAGGGTGGACCCAAGGTTTGAGTTTCAATAAGGACAAAATTGTGAAAAACATAATAATATAACGATGTAAAGTGAATAAATATAAAAAAATAATAATAAAAGGGAAGCTTTTTTTTTCTTTTTGTCTTATTTAGGAAGAAAGACCAAAAAATTGAAAGAAGCTAGAGAGGGATAGTACATAGGACAAGGGAGATTTGAGAAAGAAAAGGAGGATTATTCTTTCTTGATTTTGTTCTTTGACCCTGATATTTACAATTTCATATTAAATATATGATATTCATTTAATCAACAATAAATCTTTTGCCTCAGCAATATTAATAGATACACTTTAGTTTCTATGAATACCACACAATGTTCTTCAATTTTTGGATGGGAAGTTAAGAAAATTTCTAATGAAAATTTGTTACTCTCATCATACGGACCTATCTATTTTAAAATGTTTGTATTGAAAACAAGCATTAGTTAAAACACAAACGAGAAAGTTGGCGGTTGGTAAAGGAGAAGGACAGCTTATGGGCTACTGTCTTATGGAGAAAGTATATACGGGGGGAACCTGATGTGTCGAAAAAGGAAAAGAAGGGGCATTCCTCGAATATCTGGAGGGGTATTACTATTGCTTCAGAGATCATTAAATGTAGGCATAAGATGGAGGTGTAGAACGGGAGGAAAACATTATTTTGGATGGATCACTGGCTGGAGGATCTCCCTCTTCGTTAGGATGCTTTAAATGATCTGACTCTTGTTGAATCTTATCGGACAATCAGGGATTACTAGGACTCTGATAAGGGTTGGGATTATGATACCTCTTTGGTCTGCTGCCTAACCAGACTATTACTGAAGAAAGACTTGAGTTTTTGTATATTATGAACCGTAAATTACAAGTGGAGGCCTTATATAGGCTATGTTATACAACCCTAGGAAAATACAAATTACAATTCTAGAAAAATACAAATTACAATCCTAGGAAAATATAAAATAAATCTAACAATATAATAATTTAATATCCCCCCTCAAACTCATGGTGGTTTAAGAGAAACAATTTTGAGTTTGGAAGCTAAAGCTCGAAAAGTTCCTGGAGGAAGTGGTTTGGTGAATATATCGACTAGCCCGGTCTTGAGATGAAACGATTCAAGGTGTGAGTGTGCCACACAGGCGGATGATAACGAATGAAGTGACAATCAATCTTAATATGTTTAATACGTTCATGGAAGACATCATTATGAGCAATTTGAATAGCACTTCGATTATCACAGTGAAGTTTAGTTGCAGTGGAACAGTCAACACCAAGATCCTGTAGTAACCAACGTAACCAAATAAGTTTAGTTGTAGTAGTTGCCACTGCTCTATATTACGCTTTAGTCTTTAGACGAGCAATATTTGTTTGTTTCTTTTCCAAGAGATAAAGAATAACCCGAGGGGAAAACAATATCTTATAATAGATCGACGATAAGTGGGATCACTTGCCCAATATGCATCTGAATATGCTTGAAGAATTAATGAAGAATGGGAAGAAAAATGAAGACCATCAAATATGGTGCCTTCGGATGTCGAAGAATCCACGAGAACATGACATAATGAGAATCTGGGGTAGCCATAAACGGAGCTTACTACATGAAATTGCATAGGAAATATCGAGGCGAGTAGCGATTAGGATAGATTGAACCCGACAAAATTTGTTTTGTGAAGTTAGCATCGAGATGGTGATTCGCCATCATGAGAATTGAGGCGACTGGAGTTATGCTGATAGGTGTGTCGGCTATCTTGCTATCAGTGATACTTGTACAAATCCAGATCAGTATGCTTGGCTTGAGTAGAGATATTAACCATCTGAGAAGAAACTTGCCCTAAACCCGAAAGTAGATAAGAGGGCCGAGATCTTTCATTTCAAATTGACGAACAAGAAAGTGCTTTAGATCCTGAATACCCTGCATATCATCACCTATAGTAATCATATCATCGACATACAAAAGGAGAATAGTAATACCATGACCAGACCGTCTTAGAAAAAGAGTTGTATTAAAGAATTGCCTGAAAACCCATGCTGAGAGATAGTTGATTTGCTTGGATCGTAGTATGCAATGGGGTAGAGATTTGGTGCTCGGAATAAAAAATATTTATAAACCTAAACCTCTTACTGTCGTAGCATAGCTATTGTAGTATAATGGCTCTAGGGTCGGACACAGGGATGGGTTTTCTTCATGTAGGTAACCAACAGTTGATTCAAAATGATGATTTCACTTTGGATTTTAGGCTTTTCATAAAAACAATGGGGTTGGTGATTTGAGGATTTGCGATCAAACTATAAAAAGAACTCATGAGTCTCGGGCCACTGGGTTTGGAGTTCTAGGGCAATTGAGAGGTCCTTGGGTCTATTTCCTCGCGTTGGGGAGAATAGGTTTCCCGAATCGGATCTTCATTTAGCTATAAAACCAAAACCTAATAGTTTTCCTCTTGAGAAATAACATTTAATGGTCATTAATGTTTCAAGATAGTAAAAACTGATCCTTTGATCTACCCTACAGTGACAAATAAATGGCAACTAAACGAGCATCAGTGGATCTAGTAATAAGCATCCACTGAACCCTAAAAGATTGCCAAGTACTAGTCAATCAAGATACATCAAAAGGATTTAAACCTAAAGTGAGAAATAGAGGCATAAATGACAACAACTGCTTGCGTTAAAAACAAGAGGACCATTAGTTTACCTCAAAACCCTACCTAGCAGCCCTACTCTTCAAGGATAGAAGGAGCTTAGCCAACCATCCTCTGAGCTATCGTCCTCAGGGGGTGTTTGGCAAGTGAGAAAGTGAGAGAAAATGAGGGAAAATGAGGGAAGAAAACAGGTGGGAGGTTGAAAGCTTTCGCGCCAAAAGTTGTGCATTTAGTGATGTCACATGCGAGCCTTGAGCGGGGCTTATATCTTGCTCAGAATCAGGGAAATTACAAAAATGTATAAACTACTAATAATACAAGAGGGTAGCTTGGGCTTCTGGTACAGTAAAAAACGGGGTCGACAAGACACGAGCATGTTGCGAAATTTTGTAACCACATAAAATTTGCAATGTTTGACTTCTTCTATTTTATGCTCAATTTCTGCTGGCTTATGTGCAACTCCAAGTTCGGTTGGATTCTTAAGCGTTAGTCGATTTGATGACTTTAGCCTAATTTGGCTTACGCAAAACTACTAAAATAACCTAATCGATCATTAGTGTGAGTCGAGACGGTGTGTCAATAGAGTTATTTAAGTTGATTAGTACACAAAAAGTGCTCAAAACCTACAATAAATAGGGTTCAAAATAGCACTATTTGGGCACTAATCAATAGTAGAACTGAACTTTGCAAACCATGCTCGAGGAGCTTGTTTAAGACCATAAAGTGCCGCCGTGTCGAAATCACTACGTGAGGAGCGCGGGTAAGAGTTGCCAGGAGGAAGCTTCATATAGACTTCCTTTGAGAATTCACCATTAAGAAAAGCATTTTTGACATCCATATGAAAGAGTGGCCATTTGCGAGCCATAGAAATGGCAATAAGAGTCCTGACATAAGAAAGTCGAGCCACATGAGCAAAGTCTCCTCATAATCAATCTAAATGCTTTCACAGAATTAAAACTACTCGGCAACAAGGCGAAGGAGGCCTTGTAGCGATCTCCATATGATTGAGTCTTGATCTTATCAGCATTTGTAGATATGATTTTCCCGGAGGAGATCAACCAAATTCCATGTTCTAGTCTTATGTAATGCATCCAACTCTTCTTTCATAGCTTGCTACCATAAAGGGTTAGAGGAAGCCTCATGAAAAGTCTGAGGTTTCTGATTCGTTTATTCCAAGTAGGTGTTCGGAATCAACAAAATTTATAACCTAGGATTCCTACTAGTGACGTAGCAAAGCTACTGCAGTATAGTGGCTCTGGTCGAACTCTGAGGATGGAGTTTCTTCGTGAGAAAGAGTTCTGATTGCAATGAAAATGGTGTTTCTCGTTGGTTATAGGGTTTGTGGAAAAGCAGTGTGTGAATGGTTGAAAACTGATACTTGATGTAAAAGTTAAGAGAGAACTCCTTGAAGTCTCGGGCCCTTTGGGCTTGGGTTCTAGGTTAGCCAGCATGTCTCGGGGTCTTTATCCTCGCGTTGGGGGCATGACATATAGTCATTTCCCTAACCGGATCTTCATTTAACTTTAAAACCTAGACCCTAAGAGTTTTCCTTTTGAAATATAGCATTTGATTAGGCATAAATGTCCCTAGCAGTGAAAACACATCTCAAAAACACTACCCTACGATAACTAATAGGAGACAGCTAATTGAGCCTAAGTAGTCTAGTGAAAGTATCACCCAGACGAAAAGCATCGAAATACACATTAGGGAGAGCATGCTTAAGAGATTTTAACTAAGGTGAGAAGCGGGGGCATCGATACCGCCAAATACATACATGAAGAGCATGAGAACGTAAGTAAGCCCAAAATCAACACCCAGTGGCCTTCCCCTTCAAGGATCAGGGGTGTTTAGCCAAGCATCCCTTGATTTATCATCATCAAGGGGTGTTTGGCCTTACAGTCTGAAAGTGATGGGAGAAGAGAAAATCTGCAATGAGAGAGGAGAGGAAGCTTCGTGCCAAATTTCCTTGACTGATTGATGGAATGCCAAAAAGTTGATTTGATTACAAGCATGGCTGAGCTTATATAGGCTCAGAAATAAGGAAATTACAAAAGTGTTATAAAGAACCAAAATTACATGAGGGCAAACTTTTATAAAACCACCAACAAGTGAGTCAAAAAAGCGGTCGTGCGGTCGAGGTGGCGGTGTTGGCGAGGTTCTGGTGGCAACTGCGAGAATTTCACGGATTGCGAAAATTCGCAATCTGCGAAATTTGC